>APFE031515010.1:0-56953 GCA_000404065.3 Pinus taeda
AATCTTATTTTTTTATTGTTTAAATATATTTTGATGGGTCCTAGCCCACTTGGCAAGCACTTTGCACTTTTATGTGTGATTTGGAAAGATTACGTGGCGAACAAATATCTCTGTCCGCGGGGTTTCATGAAGGTGGTAGCTGGAGTATTGAATGCGGGGAGTAAATGTCTGTACGCTACCTCGAAATGGTTCTAGTCCACTTTACACACCTTAACCCTAACCTTTCACGACATTCTCTTGATTGTTCTTTGGTAATTTTGCTCTGAGGTATTCTGCTATAGTCGAGGGTTTGTTGGTCTCTGCAACAGAACACTGTGTGCATTATGCTGTGGGTATGTTCGGCTCCTGGTGCTATCTAAGAACTTGAATCCACCTCTGGTTAATTTGTTTGTATGTTTAATGGCAACGGTTTTTGGTTGTGAAGGCTACTCGGCCTGGTTCCATGGCTTGACTTCGGTAAGTGGTTTTGCTATTTCTCTTTCCCTTGCATGCGTGGGTTCCTGAATATATTGCTTGTCTCTGGTTATGGTTATTATACCTGTTGTCTGTATATATATTATGATTCTTGCTCGGGTTCCTTCGTAGCTGTCAATGGCTATCACTGTATTTTGCTGTACTTCCTCTGGTTCTTTGATGTCTCTAGTTCGAATCCTGTTTGGGTGTTATTTGCTTCTGGTTGCTCGGCTTTCTCACAGTGCAACACTGTCTTGGTTTGTAAGCACATGACTTCTCAGGCATGTGTCTCATGTTTAGAAAAGTAACTACTCTCGTCCATGCTTCAATATCACTTATTCTCTTGTCCTAGAACTAACCCAACTCGCTTCTTTGGTCGACAGTCTCTCGGTCTCGTTCAGGTTGTCATGTTATGGTATTCGGCTGCGCTTTCCAGGTAAATCCCTTTGGAATTTTAGCTTCCTACAGGTATTCTTATTTCCCCTGAGTGTTCTTCATACTATACGTTCTAATGCACATGCATTCGTGTCTTTGCAGGTCTCTGTTGGTGACCTAGGCGGCGTATCTTCCAGCGCTTAATTGTTCGGTCGTTCTCTTTCTGGGTAGGCCTGAAACTTCAATATTTGGCTGCAGTCTCGATTACTATTAAAGACCCATTTCCTGGTCTAGTTCCTTGGTCATTGTGTGCATTTTTTCGACTGTATTTGTGTTTCGTTGCTCCTATATGAAATGTATAGGAGTTTGGAACCACTGGTCGTTTGTTTTGTTCAAACCCTGATTCTGGGTTTTTCTAATTTACAAGTTTTTCTGACTATCAGTCATACTCGGCTCTGTTTATGTATTTATGGACTTTGCCTTCCGTAATGTTGTTTGGCTCTACCAATAGTTCTGTAAATTCGGTCCTTTGATGATTTAAATGAAACTTTGAATATAAAAGAGAATGTATAGTTTTGGTTACCTCTGCGTATTTGGATTCTGGATTGTTGATTGTCCTTTATGTATTCGAACGCTGGAAAAATTTGTGAATGTTCGTATGCGAATTCCCTGTCTTCGTTGTCTGGATGTTATGAACTGGAACTCTTGCTCAACCGCGTGTGAGAATGAATCGATGACTGGTAGTTTTGTAACTATGAATCACTGTAACTTCGTCTACTTGCTGAATATTTGAATGTCACTCATGTTCGCATAGTTTCCATAACAAATTAATGAATATTATTGGTACAGTAATTTAACAGATAGTAAAAACATAAATGTATTTAAGCAATCACTTGTATAGATGGTATAGATGGACAATGGCTTTCTGTTTTGAATGCTCTGACTATTTCTATTTCTTTTTCTTCTTAATTAACTCAACTCTCCTCTCCTCAATTGAACCCCATTCTGTTATATTTGGTTTGTCTTTATAGTTCTATGTTTTCAGTTGGTGTTTTACAGTTAATCCAACTGATACAGAATATGGTTACAAAACTCCTACTTTTGTTAATAACTATATTCATTTGGTATTCCAAGACTTGTAGGAACAGTTGGCTCTTATTTCCCTAATTACATGGACTACTCCCTAACTAACAATTGAGCCACAATAATCCTAACTAAAAATAAAAAGAGATGTCTAAATTTATTGACTTGTAAAATAAAATAAAAGAAAAATTGTTTCCATAAGAATTTAACAGTCCAATCGATCACTAGCTTTTGAACCTGATTGGAATTCTTTGTGCCCAACTATGGTGAGCTGGATGCTCCTGGATCAGGCTCCCGGGGTGAAAAGAGATCATGACTCTGGTTCATGAGCTCCTCTACCGATGTTCATGTTCGTTCAATCTGCCTGGCGTCAAGCCATGAACTGTCCTCAATCGGACGGTTCTTTCACTTGACCAGGTACTGAAAATAATTTTTCCGTCGAGTACGCCTAACTACCTGAGTTTCGAGGATGCCTTCGATCTCAGGAGGTTGGACATAAGGCATTTGTCTTTTCCAAATTTCTTCGTCTTCCTGGGTGTTCCGCATGGATTGTCCGGGTTCATCCTTCTTTTCCTCCAATAGATCGCCTGTATACGGAAACAGATCTGCCACATTGAAGATAGGTGATATGCCTACTTCAGGTGGTAGTTGTATTTCATAGGCATTTGCTGAAAACTTTCGCAAGATCTTACAAGGCCCTATCTTCTTGTACTTTAGTTTATTGTACGTACCCTTAGGGAAGCGTTCCTTACGCAGGTGTACCAGAACTTCGTCCCCTACCTCAAAATGAACTTCTCTTCTTCTTAGATCTGCATGTTCCTTATATTTTGAGCTGCTGTCCTGTAATTTTTCTTTCACCTGTTCATGGAAATCCCTCATTGCATTAGAAAAATCTTCTCCATCCACACTCCGTCGTTCCTATAAATCAAGATCCCGAAGTTCATGCACTCCACGAGGGTGCATGCCATATAGGATCTGAAAGGGACTGAGACCCGTGCTACGATTTGTCGAATTGTTGTAAGCAAACTCTGATTGCGCTAGCACTTGGTCCCACATCTGAGAATTCTCCCCAACTAAGCTGCGTAACAGATTTCCCAAACTTCTGTTCACAACCTTTGTCTGCCCGTCGGTTTGCGGGTGATAAGCAGAACTGTAGCTTAATTGGCTGTTCATTTTTTTCCATAAGGTATGCCAAAAATGTCCCGTGAACTTCACGTCTCTGTCTGATAGGATGGTTGTTGGCAACCCGTGTAATCTGATAATCTCATTAAAAAACAAGTGGGCCACGTGAGTGGCGTCACTAGTTTTTCGACAAGGTACAAAATGTGCTATTTTTGAGAAACGATCCACCACTACCATCACTGAATCATAACCTCTCTGCATTTTTGGCAGTCCCAAAACAAAATCTAAACTCACCGAATCCCAAGGTCTGCCTGGAACAGGTAATGGCGTATATAATCCTGTGTTCTGGCTATGTCCCTTGGCTAATTGACACACCTTACACTTAGTCACAAAACGTTGTGCGTCTCATCGCATTTTTGGCCAAAAATAAAAATGACTAAGTTGCTCCAAGGTCTTATCTATACCGAAGTGTCCAACCAAACCCCCGCTGTGTTTTTCACGAATAATATTCTCCTTCATGGAACAGCTGGGGATACACAATTGTCCTCCCTTAAAGAGCAATTTTTCCTGTATATTGTAATCTAACCAAGGACTATTACTCCTTATAAAAGGGTTCTGGCACGCCTCATAGGCTTCTCTGAAATCTGTGTCTGTTTTGTAAAGGTCTCGTAAATGTTCAAAACCCAAAACCTGTACAGTGCTTTCCTGCAAAAGTAGGGCTTTTCTACTTAATGCGTCGGCCACCTTATTTGCTTGTCCACTGATATGTTTCAGCACAAAATTAAAACTCTATAAGTACTCCACCCATTTGGCATGTTTATGATTGAGTTTGTGTTGCTGCATTACATATTGTAATGCAGAATTATCTGAAAACAGCACGAACTCATTCCCTAACAAATAATGCCTCCAGTGTCTTAGAGCCTGTACCACTGGGTAAAATTCTTTGTCATATGAGGAGTACTTCTGCCTACTCTCATTCTGTTTTTCGCTGAAAAATGCTACAGGTCTGTCCTCCTGACTGAGTACAGCCCCGATTGCTGTTCCACTAGCATCACAACATACCTGAAATAATTTTTGAAAATCTAGTAGCCTGAGAATCGGTCTTTCTGTTATCTTCTTTTTCAATAGTTGAAAACTTTTTTCTGCTGCTTTTGTCCATCGAAAAGGTTGGCTTGCTTTTTTGATGGTCTCCAACATAGGAGCACAAATTCCGCTAAAATTCTTAATAAACTTCCTATAGAAACTTGCCAATCCATGGAAACTATGTACCTCAAACAAATTTTTCGGTGACGACCAATTTATTATTGTTGTTACCTCTTCCGGATCCATCTTCAATTCATTTTCTGCTATCACAAATCCCAGAGAAATTAACTCTCTTTGCAGAAACGTACATTTCTTCAAATTTATTAATAACTTGTTTTGCTGTAGCTTTTCCAACACTTTGCGCACATGCCAGAAGTGTTCTTCTTTCGTCTTGCTAAAAATAAGAATGTTGTCCAAATAAGCAATTACAAATTTCCCAATATACTCCTTTAACATCTCATTCATGAATCTCATGAATGTGCTGGGTGCATTGCTCAACCCGAACGACATGACCAGCCATTCATATAATCCTTCATTTGTTTTAAAATCTGTCTTCCACTCGTCTCCCTCTCGTATCCGAATCTGGTGATAGCCGCTTTTTAAGTCTATTTTAGAGAAATAAGTTGCCCCACTCAAACAGTCCATCATATCATCCATACGCGGTAACGAAAATCTGTACTGGATGGTGATTTTATTGATGACCCTGGAATCGGTGCACATCTGCCATTCTCCTCCCTTTTTGGGGGCGAGAACTGTTGGCACAGCACATGGGCTTAAAATTTCTCTGATTAAACCTTTGTCCAATAGTTCTTGCACCTGTTTCCTGATTTCTTCATTATCCTTGGGGCTCATTCGATAGGCTGCCTTATTTGGTAAGCTGGCTCCAGGTATGAAGTCAATATGGTGACTGATGCTCCGCTTGGGAGGTAACTTGTCTGGCAAGTCGTCCACTACTATATCTGTAAATTCTTCCAACATTTGCTGTATTTATATAGGTAAATATGTTATTTCTGTATGCAAGAGGACTGTCCTTGTCTTCTTGACTACAACATAACTTATTTCACTGTTCTCAACCTGCTTTAAAAACTGTTTTCCGCTCATTAGCAATGCCTTGGTTTCATTTACTTCAGCTATTTCCTTCTCTTCTCTGATAGGCACAAGGGTATGCCTGACCCCATCTTTTTCGAACTTATAACAATTCATCACTCCATCGTGTGTCACCTTTCTATCATATTGCCAAGGTCTTCCCAATAAGATGTGACATACGTCCATCGGCATAATGTTGCAAATGATTTTATCCTTATATCGTCCTATTTGAAATTCAACTTCACTCTGTTCGTCTACCAGTAACTGGTGCCCCTTTTGTAGCCATGAAAATCGATACTGACTGGGGTGTTTTAAACGCTTCAGTCCCAAATTCTCCACCATTTCTGTGGACACCAAATTGTCCGTACTTCCACTGTCGATTATCATCTTACAACACTTACCCTGCGATTTGCAAACTGTCCTGAATAGAGCTTTCCGCTGCGTCTGTTCGACACTCTCATCAACTGGTTTCAGTAATACCTTATGCAGCACTAAAGCTTCTCCCGTTTCTGGGGCATTTTCTGCCTCTTGAGGGGGTACTGCTGCTTCCTCCGGTTGCGCCACATATGCACCCCGCTGTCCAGTTGAATCTGTTTCTGGGCACTCAAACGAGCGGTGCCCCCACTTGTGGCATCTATAACACTGATAACCAGTTCCCCTTCCACGGCCATTTCCTCTGCCGTGTTGGAACGATCTGCCACCTCTCGTTCTGTCTCCTTTTTCTGTTGTTCCCGAAGTCCTTGAACTGCTGGCTTCCTCGCTGTTGCTGGCAGTTCGGCCCCTGCCATAGGACTGGCCTCTTCCTCTGGTAGACCCTCATCCTCTCCAGGCATTCTGTCTTCGGTTAATTTTCTCCTCTGCTTTAATTGCGCTCTGGTATGCCTCCTCAGTATTGTTTGGAGACAAAATGCTTATTTCATCTAAAATATCCATCCTCAGTCCATTAACATATCTGGCTGTCCTTTCTGCCATATCCTCTGTGTATCCAGCTCTCAAATTCACTCGATAAAATTCCTCTATATACTCTTTCACAGTCAATCCCCTCTGTCTCAAATTTTGTACCTGTCTATGTAACACGATTTGATAATCCCTTGGCAGAAATCTGCCCTTCAATTTAGCAACCTTCCTTGTCCAAGTTTTAATCGGTGTTTTGTTCAACCTCTTTCTCTCATTCTGGACACTGTCCCACCACAAAGCTACGTGTCCTTTCAGCTTTGTTGCTGCAAACTTTACCCTACGGTCTTCACTAACTTCCTCGCATTCAAAATACTTGTCCATCTTGCTAATCCAATCTAACACAACATCAATAGACAAACTACCATCGTAAGTCGGGAGTTCTGGTTTTGGTCTGCTGTTTGACAATAAGACAGACTTCAGTAATTTCACTTCTGCTGATTCGCCTTCAGGCCCCTCTACTGCCACTTCCACTTCTTCTTCACTCACATCACCCATTTCTGGATCTCTTCTCCTGCCTGCCTCTACTGCTTCTAACTGAGCAGTAAGAACTCTGAGTTCTTCTCGTAATGCCTCATCTGTCATTCTACGAGCACCTCGGCCTCGTCCTCGTCTACCTACATCCATTTTTCAAAAATATCTTCAACTTAATCTGCTCTGATACCACTCTGATGGGTCCCAGCCCACTTGGCACGCACTTTGCACTTTTATGTGTGATTTGGAAAGATTACGTGGTGAACAAATATCTCTGTCCGCGGGGTTTCGTGAAGGTGGTAGCTGGAGTATTGAATGCGGGGAGTAAATGTCTGTACGCTGCCTCGAAATGGTTCCCATCCACCTTATGTGCCTTAACCCTAACCTTTCACGACATTCTCTCGATTGTTCTTTGGTAATTTTGCTCTGAGGTATTCTGCTATAGTCGAGGGTTTGTTGGTCTCTGCAACAGAAGACTATGTGCATTATGCTGTGGGTATGTTCGGCTCCTGGTGCTATCTGAGAACTTGAATCCGCCTCTGGTTAATCTGTTTGTACGTTTAATGGCAACGGTTTTTGGTTGTGAAGGCTACTCGCACTGGTTCCGTTGCTTGACTTCGGTAAGTGGTTTTGCTATTTCTCTTTCCCTTGCATGTGTGGGTTCCTGAATATATTGCTTGTCTTTGGTTATGGTTATTATACCCGTTGTCTGTATATATATTATGATTCTTGCTCAGGTTCCTTCGTAGCTGTCAATGACAATCACTGTATTTTGCTGTACTTCCTCTGGTTCTTTGATGTCTCTGGTTTGAATCCTGTTTGGGTGTTATTTGCTTCTAGTTGTTCGGCTTTCTCAAAGTGCGGCAGTGTCTTGGTTTGTAAGCACAGGACTTCTCAGGCATGCGTCTCCTGTTCAGAAAAGGTAAGTACTCTCTTCCATGCTTCAATATGACTTATTCTCTTGTCCTGGAACTAACCCAACTTGCTCCTTTGGTCGACAGTCTCTCGGTCTCGTTCAGGTTGTCATGCTATGGTATTCGGCTGCGCTTTCCAGGTAAATCCCTTTGGAATTTTAGCTTCCTACAGGTATTCTTATTTCCCCTGAGTGTTCTTCATACTATACGTTCTAATGCACATGCATTCGTGTCTTTGCAGGTCTCTGTTGGTGACCTGGGCGACGTATCTTCCAGCGCCTAATTGTTCGGTCGTTCTCTTTCTGGGTAGGCCTGAAACTTCAATATTTGGCTGCAGTCTCGATTACTATTAAAGGCCCATTTCCTGGTCTAGTTCCTTGGTCACTGTGTGCATTTGTTCGACTGTATTTGTGTTTCGTTTCTCCTATATGAAATGTATAAGAGTTTGGAACCACTGGTCGTTTGTTTTATTCAAACCCTGATTCTGGGTTTTTCTAATTTACAAGTTTTTCCGACTATTAGTCGTACTTAGCTCTGTTATGTATTTATGGACTTTGCCTTCCGTAATGTTGTTTGGCTCTACCAATAGTTCTGTAAATTCGGTCCTTTGATGATTTAAATGAAACTTTGAATATAAAAGAGAATGTATAGTTTTGGTTACCTCTGCGTATTTGGATTCTGGATTGTTGATTGTCCTTTATGTATTCGAACGCTGGAAAAATTTGTGAATGTTCCTATGCGAATTCCCTGTCTTCGTTGTCTGGATGTTATGAACTGGAACTCTTGCTCAACCGCGTGCGAGAATGAATCGATGACTGGTAGTTTTGTAACTGTGAATCACTGTAACTTCGTCTACTTGCTTAATATTTGAATGCAACTCATGTTTGCATAGTTGCCATAAGAAATTAATGAATATTATTGTACAATAATTTAACAGATAGTGAAAACGTAAATGTATTTAAGAAATGACTTGTACAGATGGTATAGATGGAAAATGGCTTTCTGTTTTGAATTCTCTGACTGTTTCTATTTCTTTTTCTTCTTAATTAACTCAACTCTCCTCTCCTCAATTGAACCCCATTCTGTTACATTTTATTTGTCTTTATAGTTCTCTGTTTTCAGTTGGTGTTTTATAGTTAATCCAACTGATATAGAATATGGTTACAAACTCCTACTTTTGTTAATAACTATATTCATTTGGTATTCCAAGACTTGTAGGAACAGGTTGCTCTTATTTCCCTAATTACATGGACTACTCCCTAACTAACAATTGAGCCACAATAATCCTAACTGAAAATAAAAAGAGATGTCTAAATTTACTGACTTGTAAAATAAAATAAAAGAAAAATTATTTCCATAAGAATTTAACAGTCCAATCGATCACTAGCTTTTGAACCTGGTTGGAATTCGTTCTGCCCAACTACGGTGAGTTGGATGCTCCTGCATCATATTTCTTTTTATGAGGGTAGTTATGAAGTGTATATGTGTTATTGTTAAAATAACTAAAATAAAATATTAAAGAAACAAATAATAAAATATGAAAATTATGGTATATTTTTTTTGTATAATTTTACTCATTCATATAAATAATCAATTTTTTGAGGCTAAAGTACTTTGTTAATAAGGTTATGAGTCAATTCTCCTCAAACACTTTTAATATTCCATTTTGCTAATAAACAAACAAGATGTAATCCCTTGTAATAGATTTACTAGGAAGGAAAAAAAATAAATTTAAACATATATATTAACCTAAATAGCTTTTTTTAATTATTTATATGTAATTTATAAAATAAATTCTTTAATAATTACTTTCTATATTAAAAAAATTATAATAAAATATATTTGTGTTTGAAATTAATATTACTTAATATATAATTTTTCCATTAAATTGTAAAGTAAATCTTACGCTATTTCAATCCATTATGAATATATGGTTGGAAATGTATGTAGATAAAAGCAACAACTTCGACTTAATGTATGCTTAAATTCTAATACCAGATATGAATTTATACTCAAATGAGGCAAAATCAGCGCATGGGAAATTTTATTATCGAAAATATGATTTAGTTCTATATTTCATTATAAATGTTTAACCTTAACTTCGACTTAATGTATGCTTAAATTTTGATACCAGATATGAATTTATACTCAAATGAGGCAAAATCAACGCATGGTAAATTTTATTATCGAAAATGTTTTATGATTTAGTTCTATATTTCATTATAAATGTTTAGCATAGAAAAGTGTTCTAGGATTATCTTTATTTAATTGTAAGTCTGGTTTAAAGGTTACAAGTTTAATACGTAGCATTGTTTCCAAAGTATCATAATAAATCCTTTGTTATTTAGTTTATTTGATGCTTAAACATTATAGGATGGATTTTTTTTTTTTATATTGTAAGAAAATGTATATGAAAATACATTTTCTATTTTATATATAATTAGAAAATAAAAATATATATATATATGTTATATTTTTTTATAAAAATATTAATGATTTTCATTGTGGCGATAATGAATCTAACCATGTTAATGTAATACATGGGAGCGTGCTTGTGTAAATTGCTAAATGGCTACGAACCCATATACTACTTTATAACATGTAATTGTCATAATACAAACTAAGTAATCATTTCAAATAGACTTTCTAATGTAAATTTCCAAACTATTTTTCCATATTAATTCTACCGTCATTACGGATAATGACTTGGTTCACCATTATGTATCAGTTTGTTGTTAAATTTTGATTCCTTTAAAAATGTCCCCATATCCTTTAATGCAACCTCAATCACTTTCTTTGGGTTATAATGTTTTGGTTCATGATTGTTGTTCAATCTACTATTAAATTTTAATGGTTTCCATGGTATAAAAAACCTATATATATTCTGAACTAAATAGTCACGTAGTTTACCCTAATTTTAAGAAAAAGTTTAAAAATAAATATTTTATTATTAATTTAATAATTTGTGTTTTTCTCAATAATACTTAATATTTTTGTTGGTCACACGAGCAATTGTTATTCCCTATTTCAATGAGGAATTGTTATTCCCTATTTCTTTTGGATGGTTCAATTGAAGAATTGTTATACCTTATTTCTTTTTTATGGTTTAAAATGAGGAATTTCACATCGTTGATTGATATTGGTAAATCATTTTTTTCTAACATGGGCACGATTGACAAATGTCAATAGTTTCAAAACCAAGTCTCATACCTTGTTGCAATAAGTATTTTGCTAACGTAGTTCATACTTTGTTTCGTGCATGTTTTAAATCTCATTATAAATCATAGATTTAATATAAAATATTTTTTTGTGCTATTAATTATGACAATTAGAAACTCTACAATTAATATTTCATATACCATCATATACTTGCAATCCATATTTAACCCAATGTCAATCAATTCTTTTCATGGTTCTTCTTTGTATGTTAGTGCCTATTTGAACACCTTCAATAATGGTTTTTTTAAAACAACCTAAAATATACAAAAATGAAAACTTAAGTTGTTATAAGGAAAAATAACAATTACTAACAAACTTTGATATCAACCGTCTTCTTCCTTGTCATCCTATTTTATGAGTTGAATGAGTTCTCCTTTTTTCCTTTTCTCTTTTGTGTAATTGATCCAGGTGGATATTGGTGGCCACCCACTAATTCCACGTGGATCCCCTCTAGTGCTTCTTTCAGTTCATTCAGTTTCCTTAATTATACCACAGTTTACTATTTTTAGCAGTTTTTCGGGTCCTAAACTTTTGGAGCAACACATAGATAGGAAGCAAGCAATCAATGAAATACTCAAGCATATTCCTAAACTCATCACGGAGGAGCATAATCAACTTTTGTTAAGACCAGTCACCATCTTGGAGGTTGAAGAAGCTTCAAAACAACTAAAGGTTGGGAAAGCGCCGGGTCCTGACGGCTTCACATCCAACTTTTACCAACACTTTTGGGATTTAATCAAAGTAGATGTCTGGAATGTGGTAGAAGAATCTAGAGTCATGCACTGGTTACTCCCTTCACTCAATGCAACCTTCATTGCCCTTATTCCTAAAGCTGCTCAACCAAGCACTCCAAAGAAGTTCAGGCCTATTTCCCTTTGCAATGTTATCTATAAGATTATCTTGAAAGTCATAGCCAATCGCCTCAAATCGCTCCTCCCTCTTCTCATCTCCCCAAAGAAATTTGGGTATGTCGAAGGTTGCCAAATTCTAGATGGAATTATTCTCACTCATGAAACCATCCACTCTGTCAAAAAAAGCAAACAGGCCGGAATGCTATTGAAAATCGACCTTTCGAAAGCCTTTGATAAGCTCAGTTGGACTTGCATAAAGAGCGTGCTAACAGCCTTTGGATTCAGCTCGACCTGGGTAAGGTGGATAATGACCATTGTTTCCTTTCTGCTATGCTCTGTCCTTGTTAATGGTATCCCCTCTAAATCGTATCACTCATCTGTTGGAAATAATACTGAGAGGGGGGGGGGTGAATCAGTATTATTAAATCAATAAAAATTTTCATTTCCATACTTAGATACATATACGCTCCTTCAAGAACCAGAAACCTGCGTGTATACGCTTCTACGTTTGGACCAACCTGCTTAAATGCAGTTTTAATTCACAGAACCCGTGTGTATACACAATTGTGTCTAATGCAACTAGCGTATATCCAGAATACTTATGATTCAGTTAATCCATTAAACATTGATCTTTATTTAGTGCATCAAAACTTCATTAACGAAATGTACAGTAAATAGGTGCAGTAAAATAGAACAGATCATCACACACAAGAAGCACACATGAACACCATGATATAAGGTAGAAACCCAATGTGGGTGAAAACCACCTTCTCCAAGTCGTCTCTATCTTCTTTTAATAAGAAACTTCTTTTACAATAGTTTTGTACTGGTGCAGTCTTATACCAATACGCAGACTTGTACCTGCAAAAGACTACAACCTTCTCTCGTTCTTTAGAATCTCCTGGAAGGGAGCTACAACCCCCTTAGCTTTTGTACTAGCTGAACCACTTACTAGTACGTAGGT
The DNA here is from genome assembly GCA_000404065.3 of Pinus taeda. Taxonomy (NCBI): domain Eukaryota; kingdom Viridiplantae; phylum Streptophyta; class Pinopsida; order Pinales; family Pinaceae; genus Pinus; species Pinus taeda. Next base: position 12,579 of record APFE031515010.1, read on the forward strand.
GCTGGCCTACTGAAATGCTCCAACCTTTACTCGTTCTCCAGCTACTCCTGGAAGGGAGCTACCACCCCCTTAGCTCTTGTACTAGCTGATGTACTAGTACATAGGTGCCGACCTACAGAAGACAACAACCTTCTCTTTCTTCCTCTAGGTATCACGTTTCATAAATTTTCAGACTGGATACTCCTGAAGCACAACACTATCATCTAAAGGCCATGTTTCATCCAATTTTCATACTGGACCCATCAATATCATTGAAGTACAAAACAATCAATACTAGCATCATCAAATTCTGAATCACTGAAACACTGAAACCCTGTCAACAACACAGTCACCAGAACACAGAGCAGACAATAGAAATCTGCAATAACAATCAGACCCAACTGCAACTTCAAACATCGTACTTCATAATGTATACACTACTATAATGAATCAAAACCCACATACATACACGCTTTTGCTAAAGCCAACCCGCGTACAGATCTATAAATATTCAATCATGACTTGCAGTGATTTCAGACTTAAGTTATACCTAGTTCATAACATTACATGCGTTAGTATACATATCTATAATAAGCATAATCAACCATAAAGAGATAGTTCATTTCAAACCATTAGATCCCGAACTATCCTTAGATCTTGTTCTCCATCAACCAGTGAGATCCCTCCTTAGCTCAGATCAAGCAATGCATCATAACCCATATCTTGCATACTGGATCTCATACTACATCAGATATTCAAGACTTTCTACATTCCACTTGCCTAATGATCTTCTTCTCCTTTTATAGTCTTAGGCCTTACTCAATACCGTGGTCCAAAACCATAACAAATCGATATCATCGACCCAATACTTGGGATCAACACTTCAGACGTAATACCAACGACCAAAACCATAGGTCTAAATACCACGGATTCAAAATAAGCTTTCCCACATGTACATGCTTTTCCGTGCATGAAAGTGCGTGCATACGCATACGCAACTTTTGATCCGCAATCTCGCGTGTATACACTCCTTTGTATATAGTGAAGTTGCGTGTCTAAGCTTCATGTATACCCTACTTGGTATATAGCGAACCTGCGTATATATGCGACTTGGTACATAGTGAACCTGTGTATAACCTGCCTATGTACACGACTTGGTATATAGTGAACCTGAGTATATACTCATCTTTCTTCATTCTTTGTAGTCTGATCATCAATTCTTTGCTACTGACCTGCTGCACTATAATCTATCATCTTGCCATCAAGGACAACACTTGTATCATAATGCTAACACCGTCAAGGGGAATTCATCAAGGGGACCCTCTGTGTCCATTTCTTTTCATCATTATGGCTGAGGGTCTTGGGCATATCATAAAGCACTGTGCTCATTCTCATGATCTTAGAGGTCTCTCTATCCATGGCTCCACTGCTATTACACATCAGCAATTCGTTGATGACAATATGCTCTTTGGATACGCCTCTGTTAATGAAGCCAGAACCGTCAAAGTACTTCTAGACACATTCTCAGATTCTTTCGGCACAACCATCAATACCACCAAATCTCAATTTTTTTCTTCAACACTCCTATTACCACTCAAAGAATCATTGCTCGAATCATAGGCTTCCCTCAAGCCAAGCTTCCTTCTCAGTATTAGGAGCACCACTCATAGATTCCGCCTTAAAGCATGTTTCCTGGCATCAAATCTTGGAGAAAATGGACAGTAGGCTCTAGCCTTGGACTCATAGGACACTCAACATGGTAAGCAGATTAGTCTTGATTAAAGCAGTCCTACAATCCATGCCCCTCTATTTGTTCTCCGTACTTGCTGCTCCGAAATGGGTACTAAAGAGAATTAGGAATCTGCAACGCAACTTCTTATGGGGTTCTATAGGACAAAACAGAAAATGGGCCTTGGTCAAATGGGAAAAGGTTTGTAAGCCTAAAAAGTAGTGGGGTCTCGGCTTGCGCGATCCACAACACAACAACACCTTGCTGGGAGCCAGAATATGGTGGCAATGGATCTCTGGTCCACAGAAGCCATGGGCACAATTATGGATAGCAAATTATGCCAACAACCGACCGCAACAATAAATAATAAGAATAACTACCATGCCCAAAGGATCTTTAATTTGGAACGCAGTTAAGCAACACAAAGACATCATCCATCAACATAGCTTTTGGGAGATAAGGGATGGGAGAACAACACATTTTTGGATGGATTCCTGGCAACAATGACCCAAAATTGCAGTACTCATACCAAACACAAATCATAATAAAAATGACACTAATTAGGAGAACACTCTATCACATTACTGGAATCCTAGCAATACACAAGGATTCAGGCAATGGAAACTGGTGGAGAAAATAATACAACAAGAAGTGGAAGCTTACAACATGGAGATACACAAAGAGCTTACCAACAGGAAAATTAAATTTAATACACGTAGCAATGTTCTAAGATGGGGTTACACACCGAGAGGAACATACACCACCAAAGAAGATTACCAGTTAATGTCTCACTCTCAAGATCCAAGTGATCCTACCTGGAATCGTATATGGACAACTATGATCTAGCCCAAAGTCTCCACCTTCATTTGGTTGCTTTATCATGGGAGAATTCTCACATGGGACAACTTAATCAAACGAGGATTTCATGGTCCTTCTTACTACCCCAATTTTTAGAACAATGAAGAAACCATTCAACACCTCATGGATTCCTACCACATGGCCAACCAGCTCTGGGAAAAGCTCACTTTCAGATGCCAGAGACCCTGTAGACTTCTTGGGGATATCAGAAGCACCATTAGCAATTGGACTCCAAAGCCATACAATAGCAAAATTCTCAACAAGTTGTGGACCATCTTGCCAGGTCTCCTACTTTGGACAATCTAGAAGGAAAGAAATAAATGAATTTTCAAAAATATAAAAACCTCCATAGAAATCATATGGAATAACCTACGTCAGAATATCAAATAAACTCTTGCTTTACATCAATGGACGACTGAGGAATTTCCGACACAGCCACAAGAACTAAGCATATGGGATAATTGGAATATACAGCTCGCACAAGCTCAATTGAACTCCAATAGACCTCATAATCCAACCAGGCCGCCCTCGCATTGGATACACCCCCCAAACAAAGTGATCAAGCTTAATTTTTATGGCGCTTCCAAGGGAAACCCAGGAAAAGCATGATTCAGAGGCATATTCAGGAATCATGAGGGCCAACCCCTACTACTGTACTTTGAATCCATAGGATGGGACACGAACAACTCAGCAGAACTAGAAGAACTATGGCAAGGTATGAAGCTAGCTGATCAGCATAATTTTTATCCCATGCTTATAGAAGGAGACACTCAAATCCCTCTCAACATGGCTACACTAATCCAACAAGGAAATGCGACTTTGCGAGTTGGCCATAGCTGGAGATTATTGTCAAGGCTTGAAACTTTAGAGACATGGATAAGAAATAGGAGAGCAATAACTTTTATGCATGTTAAAAGGAACAATAACAAAATTGTTGATTTCCTAGCAAACATTGGAGTTGATCAGGACCAAATCCTACATTATGGCCCTCTCAACATCATCGGCGATCACAATCAAATACAAATTTTCACTGACCTGGTGCATAAGGAAGCTCAACCCCTAGATGCGGGTGGTAATTCACACAATTAAGACTATGATATGGGGTGACGGCGGAAATGATGGCCACTTACCCCCCTACGACCATTCCAAGGCCAGCCTCATAACTCCTCACGGCACCTCGCAGGCTGTAGGTTGCGAAGGCAATGGGCATTGGCGATTAAACGAGGACCGATGAATCGCAGAATGGGGAGACCAAAGGGAAAGGCCTTTACATATAGCGATATGTGATTGCGATTAGATCGCATCGCAATATCGCATTAGCAGAAACCAAGGGGCGAAGCCTTTACACCTTCATATGTGCGATGCGACGATGCGGACCTGACGATGGATCACAGAATGGGGAGGCCAAAGGGCAAGGCCTTTACATATAGCGATATGTGATTGTGATCAGATCATATCGCAATATCGCATCGGTAGAAACCAAAGAGCAGAAACCAAGGGATGGAGAATAGGCAGGGGCTGCCTGATGATAGTTCGAGGATGGCTATGGCTGTCTTTTTGTTTTTTGCTAGTGTTGCTTGGGTTCTGGTTTCCTATCTAGACTAATCGTCAAGGAACATCTTACTTTTTCTTTTGTGGGGTCTGGACTTGAGAAGTGATACCATTTTTGAGGTTTCTACTCTGACTCGATTAGTTTCCCCAATTTTAGGACAGTCCAGATTTTATTGATACTCTACGATAGCTTGGTCGAGGCCTTGTCCTCTTTGTATATATCTGTACATATTAATAGATTACTTTTATTTAGAAAAAAAAATTAAGATTAAAATTTAATTTTTTTGCTATGTAGAGTTTTATGTGAATCACCATACCTTTCAAATTCTAATTTTTCTGCAATTCCAAAATATTTTACTGCTCTAGAGTACTCATAGTATGTCTCATTTTCAAATGATCTCTCTTTTAATTAAACTATAATAGATATTGTAAAAAAAAATTATTCGTAAATTTTTTACAATGCAAGGTATTAAGTGAATCGACATACCTTTTAGCTTCTCATATTTTTAATAGTTCAGTTGCTCCAAAATAGTTTGCCGCTACATAGTGTTCCTAGTAAGTCTCTCTTAGAAATCACTCCCTTGAAATTTTGGGAAAAATAATGAAATAATGAATAATTTTTTACTATTTAAATCAATTATCGCTCATATTTGAATTAAAAAAAAAAAATTGCACTATTTTTTTCACTTGATCCAAACATTGATGTGTTCGACAGTATAGAGCACCAGTTCATTTATAAGTAAAGTGCACCGACATTATTGAGGCGCTAAATATTTTTTAACACACCAACATGATACAATTTCTTTTTCTTTTTGAAATCCCAAAAGAGTGTGATTAAAATTTAAATGCAATGGTGTGGCTTGTATCTAAATGTGACTGTGTTGTAATTGTTATAAGAGCATTGAGATGGTAGAATTTGCTTTTACTTTGAGAATCTTGGAAACCGGTGTGTACTAGTGTTTTTTTATTTAAACACGTCGATGTCTTTTTGTATAAGAGCACTGATATGACAACATATTTTATACTTTTTGGAATGTCAGTAACTGGTGTTGGTATTATTTCAATGCACTAGTTTTGTTGTTCTTTAAACACATCAATGTGACTTGTTTTGCTAAGTGCCCCAGTAGGGTTTTAAAGCTATCTAAAATTTAATTTTAACACAAAATATCATATTAATATCAAATTATCCTTTAAGACACATTATCATGAATTATCGTAGTACATAGTATACATTTTCCGCTTAAAGTCACCTTATTCTTGAAAAATAGTTTGAAAACTATATTGAACTTCAAATTATGGCTATATGGTTCTACATATTAATTTTAGCTATGCATACAAAATTTAATTTCTGTTTTTTTTTTTAAATGGAGGGAAAAAATATCAATAATATCAAATGGCCAATTCTTCATGGTAAATTATCCAAATTCCAACTCATTCCATATTGTTAATCAAAGTCCTTCACAAAAGTTCTCCCTTTCCATATCTAGTAAGTTTAGATTTTATTTATATTTCGATTATGTAATTGCAATTTTCTTAATCCATGCCAATTTGAATAATAATATATATGAATTTGTAGGATCCTAATTTAGAATTCAGTTGAGATGTAGAAAATATTCCTCCATTTCAGAAAAGTCAGAAGCTCTTATCAAGAGAAGCATGTCACAAGCAGTTGGTATATGCAAATGGACAACCTCTTCACCCTCAAATTGGAACATGGCATCTTGCTATTGTAATCATGGATGAACGATGATAATAATTGTTTGGTATAATGTAATTTCATTAAGCCTTTTCGTTGATGTTATTACTAATATCATTGATATTGTACTAAAGATGTTCAATATGCTTTGGAATTAGGATTCTAGTGATGATGATCGACCCACCTAGAATCTTCTGGTCTACCCCACTACAACATCAACTCAAGAGAAGGTTGAATTCAAAGAAAGACTTAGAGAGGAAGCATACAACTAATGTTTGAATCAACCACCTATTCAATTCATACTATGTCTAAATTCACTAGTTAGGAATGACTACAACAATAACATTTTTTCATCTCAAGTTGGAAAAAGAGGCAATCAGATAGAGGTTGGTATGGATGATTACTTATAGGATACAACTATCATAGAGGCAATATTGTTAGATACATTCCAGAAGGATGAGCTATGGTTTGATGCTCATATCACTTATACCTTATTTGAAAGCCTGAAATCTTCTTCCACCACCCCTGTCTTTGCACCTAACAACAAGTCAAATTCTACTCAGCGGGGATAATGATGTTGTTGTACAACATGAAAGAAAAGTTTGGAATTTTGAATGCATGTTTCTTGCAATATTGAGGTAATTCACTTGCATGATCAATCAAGTCCTTTATATTTTAAGAAATATTGTCCCATGATTAACATTAAAAATGGTTAATTTTATGAACGTTAAATATTTACATTGTAAAATTATATTCCCCACCAACTGCAAGTTATGCAAATAGAAGGTTCTTCTAAGTGATAATGTCTTATTGCATAGTTGGGAAGAGGAAAATCAGTCGTTGAAAATGTTGGGTGTTGAGTACATGTCATATCATGAATATATGAATGATTGTATTCTAGAAATAGGAGAACATGTAGAGAAAGAGATATGTCTGAGATGTGGGCATGACAGGTACCGTAACTAAAAAAATGGGTAAATTATATGGTCCCCCTCTTAAGATATTAAGGAACCTGACTATAATCCCAATGATTGAAAGGCTCTTTCGTTGCAAAGAATTAGTTCTATTGTAGGACATTGCTCACATAAAAGTGAGTCAAGAGTTATGTGAATCCCAACATATTCAATAGCCATGAAGCATATAGAGGATGCATGGCTTGAAAAATTCAAGGATGAAGAATGAAGTCTACCATTCAGCATAGCCATGGATGGTGTCAACCCATATTCCCTCCAAAACACCATCTATTTTGTTTGGCCTATAATAGTGATCAATAATAATACCCCCCATGGTTGTCCATGGAGAATGAACATCTTATTTTGGCTCTCATAATCCCTAGCAGAAGACAAGTGAAGTATATGTATGTCTACTTACATCCATTGATAGATGAATTTAAGGAACTATGGGAAGAGATACATGTTCATGATGTATCAAGACCCATCACAACCAAGAGTAGTTTTATGTTGTATGTCATATTTTCTTACAACATACACAATTATCCAAGCTTAGGATTTCTCTCTAGTGAATTACATTTTATTGATTTGTTTATATGTGTAATAATATTGTTTCACATATTAGTTTATTTCGCTGCAATTGTTTTGATCTTCATGGTCTCTAATGTCTTGGTCTTTATACAAAACTTTCAAAAGTATTGTAACAAAATCATATCATTGATGTAAATGTTGTGGACCTTCTTTGAAGGTTTGGTGGTCTAACTACCTGTGAAAGCTAGTGCACGACTTCTTCAGGTTATTCCTCACAAAAGAACACACCTAGAAAAGAGCAAGATGCACTTTCAATGGTAAACAGAGAGAACCCAAAGGCATGCAATAATGAAACCAAATAAATGGCTTAGAGAATATAAGAGGGAGAAGGAAAATCATTCTGCATAAATGTTAGATTGAAATGGACAAGCTATGTTCAATGATCAAGAATTATTCTACACTTATGTTAAGAAATTTCCCATCGGCCTAAAAAGGAAATTTGTCTTTTATGAGCTCCCATATTGGGAGCATATTAAATCCCACTTATTAGATCCCATGCATATATATAAAAATGTTTCATCTTTTCTGTGGAGGCATATATCATAAAAAAAAAAATGAAACATTGGTTATTAGGAGAGAGCTTATTTCTTCAAAAGCTAAAGAGAAACATTGGCTAGGATAAGAAACTAGAGGAGAGGTTCATCCCTCTTGGTCTTTCAAGGAAGGTGATGTCCCATGGGTTTTAAATAAATATGATCTTTCTTTGGAAAAGGAAGTTATAATGAGTGTGAGGGTGTCTTCTTTATAAGGGTCTTTGCTACGGGGTTTCTTTATTGTGGAAGACCATTTCTCAGGATTGAAATCACATGACCATTTGAACCTTCCAAGAGTATGTATGTCAAAAGAATTATTTTTTATTTTTATTTTGTTTTTATGCAATGCGATATTTTATAATTACTTTATATATAATGTACTTTTTACCATGCAATATCATTATCCTCTGATGGTGCATGGGTGTGTGAACAGTGAATTCCCCCAAGACCTGTGACATGCCATATCTAAATTATTTGCATTTGTACATTGGATCACATCAAAGGATATTAATATGGCTAGCATTAAATGGTGGCATTAAGAGATATCTAATATTGTTTTTATGTTTGAGAAGGAACTGTTGACGAGTTTCACGGACTTGCATGTGTATCTTCGAATTCACCTAGTAGATGAGGTTGAATTAGTTGGGGTGCTTTTTGTGACACCCCTTGTTGTAATTAAAATAGTTAGTTGTTTGATGGTTACTATTACTAGTGGTTTAACTATGATTTAGACAAACTTACTATGGTTGGAAAATAATTTTTAAATTAATAAACAAAGTTATTGTTTCCATTGCTGGAAATCATAATAGCTAACATCAAAGTAAATGATACCTTTTGGAGTCCAAGAAGAATCAAATTTAAATTGAATTTACTAAATTAAAATATATGGATTTATATTACACCTCGGTGGGAGATATCGACCGAGGATAAATGCACTGCAAGGAGAAAAGAAGGTTTTTTCTTTTAGGAAAAATAACTGAAAATCCTAGGCTAAGGGGGTACAGATTCCGAGAAGGAAAGATGCCGCCAAGGAAAAATATGTGAGAAATATAATGTAAAATAAACATTATCAAGGCTCAGTAAGGGTTACCGAGATCTAGAAAGGTTATCATAGGTTGAGGTGAATCAAATATGATTCAAGGTCAGGTGGATTGTTGTTACAATGAAATAAGAGGTCAATTTAAGTGCATGGCATATCAGTCAGAATCGAACAAAGGTAGGTGTATACACTGGACTACGAGAAAAGACTAAGAGGGGTTGCATGCTATGCATGCCACCAAGATGTAGTAGATGACAACAATAAAAATGCTAATCAAATTTGAAGAATAGGTTGATTCCTATTATAAATTAGATGACAAGCCCGTATATACACTACGAAACGAAACATGTATTAGCAAACTTTAACTATAAAATATTTGCAACTGTGATCTATGTCTACAAGAGTCTTTTAGCCAAGTTAAATCATAATAGGCCTGGCTATACATTACTAATTTAGAAGCTCAAAATTCATAGAACAAAAAAGAGTCAACATACTGAAATTAACTACACACACACACACACACACACACACACACACACACACATATATATAACCAAATTTCGAAACCAGTCCTATGTATATCTATCTAGAATAGTTTCATAGTCACTTATTGGGTAGTTTGGAGAAATCAACACCATAAAACTTGATAATAGAATCACTCTCAATTCAGAGCTTATATAGAACTGATTAAATAAAACGAACAAGGTATAATTTTAACCATCCATTCATAGTGGTAATTGTATGATCAGGATAAAAGCCCTGGAACCATTCCTAATATAAGAAAGCCTTCTGGAATGTCCTTAGAAAAATTCATTAAGGTAGTAGGATGCACTTGGGTACCGAGTATTTCATATGAGATGGCTAGTGGAATGAGTAGAGTCTCAATTAAACCCATGTCAGATCAATGACTTAGCCCTGCAAATAATAGATGTATATAATTAAACAAATTACCTACAAACTAATATTGGTGTAAACCCTGAACCCTATCCACTGATGAAAAAGGAAGATCAATTTATAGCAACTTACCGACTTATAAAATTAGTATTCCAGAATGTGGAGCTCGTTTGAATTCCATGTAAAAACAACAAGACAAGATATTAGTCAAGATGAGACTCATGAAGTGATATTATTTCTTGTAGAAATGAAAAATAAAACAAAAGAGAAATGTGTATATAGGGTTTATCTTGATGTCAGAGTTCTAGGGACATTTGCCTTGCAGCTAAAGACTAGTCACTGCATTGGTGTGGGTATGAAGTCTCTTGGTTCCAATGGTGAGAAATGGACAAGAATCTAATAGAAAGCTTAGTCGACTAGAAATTTTGGAGAAAAAAACCTTTCCATAGCGAATCCCGGGAAATGCTGAGTGGAGCGGAGGGAAAACAAGTTCGTTATTGATAACCACCATGGGTCACCAGAAGCTATCAGATGAGAGAGTTCCAAGATGAATAGTGGAAACGTCTCCAAGTGGTGCATTGGATGATTTGAGAACTTGGTGCTAGTTGACAACCAACATTAGAATAATTAGAGTCAGCCTATGTATTTCAAGACTTACCTTGTAACTCCTTGTCGATAAAATTAAAATGGCAAGCCTTGCTTCAATATTGATCCATCATATTTCTTATAAAGATCAATTAAAATGGTAACCTTTATCTATTAGACTTACAATATGGTATATATTGTTTTATGTGTTAAATGTATGAAAAGCTGATTGTATGATTTATGGAGGTAAATACAGTTTTTTTTTGTTTTTTTTTTATGGTTTATAGTGTATATGTGTGTGATAAGTGGTATAAGAGAACTCAGGTTCCTACACTGACACTTGAAAGGATTGATGTGAATATAAAAAAACTAATTTTTGATGTATAAAGAAAACAAGTTGATCCAATGTGAGATGAGGAGCAGGGATTACTCCACCAAGAGGATTATCCAGAAGATTAGAAGCAATACTTGTACTAGAAGGAAACCTAGAAAGGTGGGCTCAACTGGGTAGAGAAGGTCCAAATACAAATTCCATGTTGTTAGATACTTTACAACATCTTCAATAAGAAATTATGAATTTAAGGGGAGACAATGAATGGTGGTGATTGGAGCAAGAGAAGACCATGAAAATTCTCTCAGACAAGCAAAACTAGAGAAATCCAAATCCTAGTCAAGATGAAGGCCACATAGAAGAGTTCCATAGACAACAATAATATTACCCAGAGTTTGAGGGAGGTCGACTGGGTAATGAAGAGGAACATGATAATGTTTCCTATGGAAAATGAGCTAAAAGAAAAAAAAATAGTTACAAGGGGAGTTCAAGAAAATCAATCATATGAATTATGATGGAGAAGTGGAGGTGCTAGCAAACACATGGCTCATAAATATGAACAAACATTTTCAAATATATGAATATAATCATAATCTAAAGGAAAAATTGGCAGTGTACCAGTTGTAAGGGAAGACCATCCTATGGTGGGAGGAGATTAAAATTTTTCGAGGTAATAATGAGCAAGAAGTCACTTGGGAACAATTTTAGAAACATTTTAAAGATAAATATTTGACTGAGTGGTTTTATGATTAAAAGGAAAAATAATTCCATGATATGAAATTGTGACAATAGCCCATCAATGATTTTATAGCTAAGTTTACCTCTTTTTTAAGATATGTTCCTTACGTTTGTCAGCAAAAAGGTAAAGCATGGCGATTTACTAGCAGCCTACACACCTTCATGAAAGATAAATTAGAGTTCGATAACCCACATAGAATGGATGAACCCACTCAAAAGGCTCCAATTTGTTACCATCAAATGAAGTAGAAAGAAGAAAACATGAAGTCTTGGTCAAACAAAAGGGGGAAAAAGAATTTATTGAACAACAAAAATGAAAGAACAGTCAGAATGAAAAGTGCAGGTCAAAAGGGGTCGAGTGGGCTTCCAATTAAAAACCAACAGAAATTTAGATCTTGGAATGAACTAAGATAGAATGAGGCATATAGTTAACCACAGACCAATCAAACTATGGAGCACCCTCTCGAGCGCTAGGGTTGTGGAGAACCCCATTATTATAAAAATTCCACCCACTCCAGGAGCATATCGAGTATTAATGCAACCTTGGAGGATCATCAAGTAGAGTGTCAACAAACAATGGTGGAGCTTGAAGGTAAAATATTTAGCCATCTTGTTTCTGTTTTGATAGACTGTGGTGCAAGCCTAAGTTATATCAGCCAAAAAATAGTTTATTTATGTCATATGTAAAGCATGAAATTCAAGAAACCTTGGCTAGGATAGCTAGTTATAGGAGCTAAAATAAGAGTAACTACAAAGGCACGAAATTGCATAATTGATATAGTTGGACATCAAGTTAAGGAAAATATAATTTTTATACCACTAGGCTCCTATGATGTATTGGTAGGCAAGGATTGGTTGGAATATCACTAGATATTTGTAATTTTTAAAGATAAAACAATTAACTTTCTTACTAATGAGGGTTCCATAAAGTAAATCCAGGGTATTTGAAGGGAAGTCAAGATATGGCCCATTTCATCCCATCAGTTAGAAAAGTGTATTCATAAGGGTTGTCAAGTCTATATTTGTAGGTGGTTTATGATAATTCTAAGGAAAAAATATGAAATGATGAATTTGAGGGAAGACAATGAAAGGTGGTGACTAGAGCAAGAGAAGACCATGAAAATTCTCTCAGACAAGAGAAACGAGCGAAACCCAACTCTTATTGAGGATGAAGGCCATACGGAAGAGTTCCACAGGCAACAAGAATATCACACAGATTTTGAGGGAGTTCAAGTGGGTAGTGAAGAGGAATATGATAATGTTACCTATGGAAAAGGACCTAAAAGAAAAAAAATAGTTACAAGGGGATTTTAAGAAAATTAAACCTCTGAATTATGATGAAGAAGTGCAGGAGTTAGTGAACACATGGATCATAAATATAAACATATATTTTCAAATATATGAATATGATGATAATATAAAGGAAAGGATAGTAGTGTACGAGTTGTAAAAGAAAGCCATCCTATGGAGGGAGGAGATTAAAACTGGTCGAGGTATTGATGAGCAAGAAGTTGCCTGGAAAATTTTTTAGAAACATTTTAAAGATAAGTATTTGATTGATTGGTTTTATGATTAAAAGGAAAAACAATTCCACAATATGAAGTTGGGACAACAGTCCATCAATGAATTTATAACTAAATTTTCCTCTTTTTTAAGATATGTTCCTTATGTCCATTAGGAAAAATCTAAATTGGATCGATTTACTAGCAGCCTACATGCCTTCATGAAAGATAACTTAGACTTCGATAACCAAAATATAATGGATGAAGCCATTTTAAAGGCTTGAAATTGTTACCATCAAATGAAGAAGAAACAAGACAACACCAAGACTTGGTGAAACAAAATGGGGCAAAAGAATTTCTTAAATAACAGAAATGAAAGAACAGTAAGAATGAAAAGTGTAGTTCGAAATGGGTCGATTGGGCGTCCAATTAAGAACCAACAGAAATTTACATCTCGAAATGAACTAATACATAATGAGGCATCTGGTAAAACAAAGCCCAATCAAAATATGAAGCCCCCTCTCCAACGGTCGAGTTATGGAGAATCCCATTAGTATAAAAATTTCACCCACTGCACTCAGCCATAATCAACTACAAACATCTAAGAGGCCTCTACCATTGGTGAAGTAGAAAGTAGCATATTGAGGATTAATGAAACCTTGGAGGATCATCAAGTGGAGTGTCAACCAACAATTATGGAGCTTGAAGGTAAAATATTTAGCCATCATGTTTCCATTTTGATAGACCTTGGTGCAATCCTAAGTTGTATTAGCCCAAAAATGGTTGATTTATGTCATATGTAAAGTATGAAATTCAGGAATCCTTGGCTAGTATAGCTAGTCACAAGAGCTAAAATAAGAGTAATTGTAAAGGTAGGTAATTGCATAACTGATACAACTGGACATGAAGTGAAGGAAAATCAAAATTTTCTACTGCTATGCTCCTCTAATGTATTGATAGGCATGAATTGGCTAGAATATCACTGGGGTTTTGTAATTTGTAAAGATAAAACAATTAACTTTATTACTAATGAGGGTATTAGAAAATAAATCCATGGTGTTAGAAGGGAAGTCAAGCTAAGCCTTATTTCAGCAGGTCATTTATGCTAATTCTAAGGAAAACAATGTCTGTTTTGGAAAATATACCAATCATCCAGGAATTTTAGTATGTATTCCAAGAACAAATTCTAGAATTTCCACCCAAAAGGAACATTGATTTTACTATAGAATTGGTTACTGATGCCACCATAGTCTCTAAACCCCTTATAGGATGAGTGTTCTCGAGTTGATAAAATTAAAAACGCAGATCTAAGAGCTATTGGAAAATAGTAACATTCACCCCAATGTGTCTCCTTGGGGAGCACCAGTTCTATTTGTGTGAAAAAACTATGGCACTCTTCACCTGTGTATAGACTATACGCTACTAAATAAGATAACAATTAAAAATAACTACTCGTTTCCTAGAATAGATGATCTTTTTGATCAAGTAAGTGGTGTTATTGTATTTTCAAATATTGATCTACGATCGGGCTATCACTAGATACAAATTAAGGATGAAGAAATACATAAAATAATGTTAAGGACACATTATGGACATTATGAGTTTGTTGTTCTACCATTTGGACTCACAAATGCTCCAACAACATTTATGAGTATGATGAACGAAATTTTCCACCGTTAGCTAGACAAGTTTGTTCTTATTTTTATTGGTGACATCTTGATACATTTTAAGAGTATGGAGGAGCATAAGGAACACATTAGGTTGTCACTACAAACTTTGAGGGAAAACCAACTTTATGATAAATTTACCAAATGTGACTTTTATAAAGATCAAATACAGTATTTAGGATGCATTATCTCCTGTGAAGGTATAGAGGTGGAACCAAAAGAAAAAATTAAACAATCATGGAGTTACCCATCCCAACAAATGTAGCATATATACGCTCCTTTATGGGAATGGATAGATATTTCCATATATTTATAAAAGGATTCTCTAAAGTTGCTTACCCAATCACATCTTTACAAAAGAAAGGCAAGAATTTTAGATGGTCCAAAGAATGTCAACAATGTTTTGAGAATTTGAAACAATTACTTACTATCACCCATGTATAAAAGGTTGAAGATCTAGAAAAAGAATTCATAGTCTGTACCTATGGTTTCCAAGAAGGTGTAGGGGGGTTGTGATGCAAAAAGGTAAAGTGATTGCTTACGAATAATGTAAGTTAGGAAGAGGTATTCTACCTATTACTTGGAGCTAATAGTTTAGTCCATGCTTTGAAGGTGTGGTGACACTACTTGTTAGGGAAGAGATTTATGTTGATGATGGATCACAGTAGTTTAACAAGTTTCTTTAGACAACCCAACTCGGATTCATGTCAAGCCAGATGGATTGCATTTTTGTGTGAGTTTGTCTTTGAGATAAAATCTATTAAAGGGAAGGGGAACCAGGTAGCCAATGCATTAAGAAAAAGGCTACATCATGTATATGAGATTTCATACAGTCAAGTAGAGTTTAATTTTTGTGAACAGATTCAAGAAGTTGCTATGGAAGATCCAGAATATGAATATCTTTGGAAACAGGTTAAACTTGCTCAGAATGCTGGAAAACAAACTGAATATGGTATCAACAATGAAGATTTGTTGATTTCTTGAGGAAGAAGGTATGCTCGTAATCAACTCTCAATAAAATAATTCATATTAGACAAATTCCATAGAAGCCCCTATACTGCTCATGTGAGTTATCACAAGTTATTTTCTACAATTAAAAAGGATTATTATTGACCTGATATGAGGAAGGATATCACATAATACTTAATTAAATACTTAGAATATCAGCTAGTCAAGGCATAACATCAACACCCTACTAGGCTATTCACAATGTTTCTCATGTATCATTTCTAAAACAATATTTTTATCATTTTAGACACATTATGAATTCACAAGATATACAGGTAATAAAAAAAATAGAAAATTTCTAGAAATAAATTTTGGTATAATAGTGGAATATATTAATCATTTAATTGTAATTATAATAGATCGAATTGGATGGTGAGTTTCTAGTAGAAACTCTATGTATACTTGACCAGAGAGAAATAATGCTACAAAAGAAAGTTATCATCCAGGTTAGAGTACAATGGAAATAGTCTAGCCCAAAGGAAGCCACGTGGGAAAATAAGGGATTTATGAAGGCGACATATCCTGATTTGTTTCCAAGGGTGATAGAAGAGATGAACACAATGGACAGTGTTCGAATCGAGGGGGGGAGATGTGATAACCCCAAGTGATTGTAATTATTTGGTAATCACTTTGGTTATTAGGTGAGCTTTGTAATTCATATATGGAATAATATTGAATTGGAATAAGTGTATCCGATAAAAGATTTTTTCCTTCTTATGTTGAGTTTTAGAATTTACAGGAAGAGACCCGAGTAATTCTATTTTTACCGGACAGT
Source organism: Pinus taeda (assembly GCA_000404065.3). NCBI lineage: Eukaryota > Viridiplantae > Streptophyta > Pinopsida > Pinales > Pinaceae > Pinus > Pinus taeda. The sequence goes on from APFE031515010.1 coordinate 29,005, forward strand.
TAAGAGCAACTATTCCCCTTTTATCCCTAAAGGGTTTAGAGAAATCTAGAGGGGAAAGGAGGAGGATAGAAAGAAAGGAAAGTAAAAAGGCAGGACCCTTCCTGAAGGAGGATTCCTGAACTAGACTAGAGCTAGTGGAAACTCTAGATCTGAGACTTAGTGTGTGAATGAGAAATATTCTTGCTTGGACCGGAAAAGAGTCTTGACGCTAATGAATCAAAAATTGTTGCTTAAATAATTTTTTTGGACTGAGAAGCATGGGGAGAGGAATGAGAAGTAATAGCCTAATCCTCATTGGTCGGGTGGCAAGGCCTCTCCTGTAAATTCTAGAATATTGGCTAACAGATAAGTGCTTAAATGAGTCTCAAGTTATTTAACAGAATTATAAAATAAGGTAGAACAATGTTAAGGAAGAGAATCTGAAAAGCTGTGTTTTATATGTAAATGATTAATGTTGTTTAGTATCAGAAGTGAACAACATAATTTCTCTGTGAATATGACTAGGAGGGTCAACTTTGATATTTTATGCATGTGAAGATAGTTTTGTGTGAATGTCATCCCGACGGTCAAGCTTGATATATATTTTCTTTTAAAAAGTTGTGCATGAGAAACAAGAATGAAATTGTAACCTTATTTTCTTGGTCTTTAAAGGAAAGATTAACAATAGCTTGTTAATACTATTCTTGGCTCTTCGAAAAAAAAGATTTTGTGTTCAACACAAGAATAAAAACCCAAAATACAATATAGATGACGGGAAGGGTTGGGGGCGCTTGAGATAAAAATATTGTTAATAGAACTTATTGCACACCAAGTAAATTATTATTTCGGAAAAATGAAGTTAATAATAACTTAACTGTCATCTGATAGTTGGGGTAAGTAGGGTTATTTAATCATGAGAGGGATGGAGTTATAACCCAGATTTACCCTTCTTAGACGTCATGAGTGGGAAACCGAGGGATGGTTCTGGGTAATAGTGTTCCTCGAGGTCTTCCAATGATAAGGGTTATAAAGACAAATGTTTATAATGAGAAATCCTTGCTTAAATTTAAGAGCCTGTATTTACATTAAACCCCATAAGAACAATAATAAGTCAATAAGGAGTAATCTATAAAAGTATTAATGTTACCATATTGTTGATTATAAATAATTACCCGAGTAGTCGGGCACTCGATGAGTCTTTATTACATAAATGGAAGTGAGAAACATTCTCATAATAAATAGAACATAAAAACATGAAGAATCATTGCAATAAATATAGGAAACAAAGGCATTAAGCTATTTGTTCCATACATGTTTAATTGATAACTCAAAATTCTAAAGACAAAGGCATCTCATTGATAGTTGGAGAAACAAAAAAAATACACGTGCAAGTTCCAAGACTATGTAAGGACAAACAACAAGTAACCTGTAAGGGTTTCTTCCTCAAAAGAGAAAACCGAGGACTCAATAGCCAAGGGTTATTGCTTATGAGACAAGAAAAAGGGTAATTACTTATTGGGTAGTCCTCATAAATCACCAACAGAAAACTTGATTATAAAATCGCTCTTAATCTCTAGCTTAACTCAAATTAATTAAAGAACCCGAACAAGGTATAATTTTAACCATCCATTCATAGTTGTAACTGCATGGTCAAGATAAAAGCCCTCGTACCATTCACAATATAAGAAAAGCTTTTGGAAAATCCTTAGGAAACCCCATTAAGATGCACCTTGGTACCGAGTATTTCACATGAGATGGCCCGAGTAATGAGCAGAGTCTCAACCGCACCCATGTTAGACCAATGACTAGGCCCTGCAATCAACAGATGTAGATAATTAAACAACTTGCAGGAAAACTAATATTGGGTTAAACCCTAAACGAGATCCACTAAAGAAAAAGGAAGATCGATTTCCACCAACTTACTGACTTCTAATATTTGTATACCAGAACGTAAGGACCGGTCGAGTCCCCTATAAAAATAACAAGACATGATATTAGTCGAGATGAGAGTGATGAAGCAACACTATTTCTTGTGGAAATGAAAAAGAAAAAAAACGAGTATTGTGTATAAACGTAGCATTTACCTTGATGTTAGAGTTTTGGAGACATCTGCCTTCCTACTATAGACTAGTCACTATGTTGATGTGGGTATGTGGCCTCCTTGTTCTCATGGCCAGAAAGGGCCAAGAGTCTGGCAGAAAGCTCAGTCGACCAGAAATCTTACAAAGTGAAACCCTTCGAGAGAGAACCCCGACAATAACAGGCTAAAGTGGAGGGAAAACCGATTGGTTACCAATAATCGCCGCGGGTAGCCAGAAGTTGTCGGATGAGGGATTACCATGATCAACAGTTGCAATATCTCCAAATGGCACATTGGTAGATTCAAGAACCTCGGGCCAGTTGCCCACCACCATTGGAATAATTAGAGTCACCCTCTATGGGTCACAACTTACCTTATAACCCTTCATGAATAAAATTAAAATAGAGGACCTTGGTTCAATCCCTATCCATCATATTTGTTCTAGGCTTTAATTAAAATGGTAACCTTTACCTGTGAGCCTTACAATATGGTCTAAATTGTATTGTGTCGAATGTATAAAAAACAAACTTTCTGATTTATGGAGGTAAATAAAGTTTTTTTATGGTTTATGGTGTGAATGTATGTGACAAATAGATTTAAATATTTCATGTCATTAATGTAAAAAAGATAATTATTCCTTAGTAAAAATACAATAATTTTCATTCATTCTAAAAATTTGAAAAATTATATTGGTAGATACACTTCCATTATATTTGAGTGCTTGAGGTTTCGGAATATCTATCATATTTTAAATAAAATTTATATTCTTTCTTAAATCATATCAATAATTTTTAAAAATATATTAATTATGCTAGTGAAAAAGTACTAACTATTTATAAAATTTAAAATAATTTTCCCCTAAATATTAAATAATTATTGGAAACAAGAATCAATAATGATTATCCTCCACTACTGCACATACATACTACTATTTTTCAAAACATTGAAACCTACTCTATTTCCTTTAATTTAATCGATTGGGGTTACGCTGACTTTGATTTCGTTCCACGCTCCCATTCAGGGTCATAGGAGGCTTCGCTTGGGGGCAACTCAATTCTTTTAAAGCTTGCGGTTGAGTCAATGCCAAAAGTGTTGACTACTGCGATCCATTGTTTGTCAGTCAATTACTGCATCAGACATTGTCAAAGGATGTCTGATGAAGGATTGTCTACTGCTATGCAACAACGAATGCCAAAGGATTGACTACTGCAATTCTACGTTTCCCAGTCAATTACTTCATCACACATTGTCACTGTGCCTCAAAGTCAAAATTTGAAAGGATTAACATTGTGTTTGAATGTCAAGTTTATATATTACTATGAAAACACACTTGAAGCGATTCAAAGCAATCCATGGTCTTCCTTGTATCGCAAAGTTGACAATATATACAAATTTGATTAGCTGTAGTTAACGTCACCCTTCGCAATCCTCCTCAACCTCAAAATAGCAGAGGAAGCGGAGTCTTTTGTGAACTTAAGAATTAAATCAACTGACTCAGTGATTAATTAAGGAATTGGTCAACTCTAACTGAACTCGGGCCCTGTTTTATCTCTCAGAGCTGTTGGTCTGGTTTAACATTCAGCCTGAACATGCCTATTCACCTCCTTCCGCAATAGTGACTAAGCGATGAATGGGTCAAGTCTATCGAAACTTGGGGAGAAAGTTTACAGCCTGTTGCGTTGCTTGATTTCTCAGCAGCTGTTGATTTGGTAGCGTATTTGACTTGAATATGATTATTCACCTCATTATAGCTCTCTTTGCCCTACCCTTGATGTGTATAAATAGGTCGTTCCAGCTTTTGTATGATATATGCCTCCTTATTTCATTTAACTGATAACGGCGAGGATTGTTTCTCACCAATCGTAGCCATTTATAAGAGGGCTCTATTATTCATGCTATCTAGAGCCTTCTTGTTTTTTCTTCAATAGCAGAGCAGCATACTAAACTTTTCATTACATTACATTACATTTTGATTGATTGACGTGAGAAGCCCCTGAAATAAAACTATCAAATATATACCTGAAGTACTATTGTCAAAGACGAGCAATGAAGACTGGAAGTTTGTTCCTGTTCTTCTTCTTCTTCTGCGTTTCAGTAGCCGTAATAGTAACGAAGGAAGGTGCAGTAGATGCAGGTAGAGTCCTGAAAATGAGAAATATTGCAAGAGCCCAAGCTGATAAAAATCCATGTGATCAACAGAATGTTCCTAATGGAGATTATGATGTGAGAAATATATTGAAGAGTAAACTTCCTTCTGGCCCAAGTCCAGGAGTTGGTCACAGATACATCGATTCCTTGGGCCCTTTGAAGATGAAGACAAGTAAGGCAGGCAATACATTGAAGATTAACAAACTTCCTTCTGGTCCGAGTGGGGGAGTAGGCCACAAATACATCAATGCCGAAGGGCTGACGAAGCGATCAGTAGTATCGTCACAGAAGTTAATTACTACAGCGCCCTTCAACAAGCTTCCATCAGGTCCAAGTGGGGGAGTAGGGCACAGCTATAACGACTGATTACGACTTTCAAGATAAATCCATGAGCAGTAAACTCAGACCGCGATCAGTGCATGTTTTAATCTTAACGGTTATGGATCAAGTCTCTGACGAATGCTAAGTGTAAAGATTGTCCGAACTATAGAATTAGATTTCAGGTAGAAATTACATGGTCATTGTTTTTTCATTTTACAACCCTCAATGGGGAAAGAGTTAATAGATGGTATATTTCAATCATAAATTTAAGCATTCTTTTCTACCCATGTTATTCAAAGCATAACCATCATCATAATTCAAAGTATATAGAGGGGAAGAGAATCTGGTGGTGTGAAAAGATTGGATTTTCTTTTGGGGAAAAGTTTATATATATATTTATATATTTATCAAAGTATTCATTATTTTCGTCTTTGCTGATATTCTATTTTGCTATGTATCTTCAGGGAATGATTGAAACAAGTGCAGTTTTAAATTTACAGAGAAAACCAAACATTTTAAATTTAAATTATATAATTTAAATGAGTAATATTTTAATTAAATTATTTAGAAAAAATTAAATTTAAATTTTTATAATTTGAATAATTTTTTAATTATTAAACTAATTTTAAATAAAGCTAAAGAGAATTTTTTAATGAGAAATAATTTATGGAAAAAATTATGTAAATTGGTTTTAGTTATATAAAATTAAATGGTTAATTAATTTAAATAATTAATTATATGTAAGTTTTTTAATTATTATTAATAATCTTTTAATTTTAATTTTAATTTTTTATTGTTTTAAATATATTTTTTTTTATGAGGGTAGTTATGAAGTGTATATGTGTTATTGTTAAAATAACTAAAATATTAAAGAAACAAATAATAAAATATGAAAATTATGGTATATTTTTTTTTTTGTATAATTTTACTCATTCATATAAATAATCAATTTTTTGAGGCTAAAGTACTTTGTTAATAAAGTTATGAGTCAATTCTCCTCAAACACTTTTAATATTCCATTTTGCTAATAAACAAACAAGATGTAATCCTTTGTAATAGATTTACTAGGAAGGAAAATAAAAATAAAAAAATTTAAACATATCTATTAACCTAAATAGCTTTTTTTAATTATTTATATGTAATTTATAAATAAATTATTTAATAATTACTTTCTATATTAAAAAAATTATAATAAAATATATTTGTGTTTGAAATTAATATTACTTAATATATAATTTTCCGTTAAATTGTAAAGTAAATCTTACACTATTTCAATCCATTATGAATATATGGTTGGAAATGTATGTAGATAAAAGCAACAACTTCGATTTAATGTATGCTTAAATTTTGATACCAGATATGAATTTATACTCAAATGAGGCAAAATCAGCGCATGGAAAATTTTATTATCGAAAATGTTTTATGATTTACTTCTATATTCCATTATAAATGTTTAGCATAGAATAGTGTTCTAGGATTATCTTTATTTAATTGTAAGTCTGGTTTAAAGGTTACAAGTTTAATACGTAGCATTGTTTCCAAAGTATCATAATAAATTTTTTGTTATTTAGTTTATTTGATGCTTAAACATTATAGGATGGATTTTTTTTTTTATATTGTAAGAAAATGTACATGAAAATACATTTTCTTAATTTTATTTATAATTAGAAAAATATATATATATTATATTTTTATAAAAGATATTTATGATTTTCATTGTGGCGATAATGAATCTAACCATGTTAATGTAATACATGGGAGCGTGCTTGTGTAAATTGCTAAATGGCTACGAACCCATATATTACTTTATAACATGTAATTATCATAATACAAACTAAGTAATCATTTCAAATAGACTTTCTAATGTAAATTTCCAAACTATTTTTCCATATTAATTCTACCGTCATTACGCATAATGACTTGGTTCACCATTATGTATCAGTTTGTTGTTAAATTTTGATTCCTTTAAAAATGTCCCCATATCCTTTAATGCAACCTCAATCACTTTCTTTGGGTTATAATGTTTTGGTTCATGATTGTTGTTCAATCTACTATTAAATTTTAATGGTTCCCATGGTATAAAAAACCTATATATATTCTGAACTAAATAGTCACGTAGTTTACCCTAATTTTAAGAAAAAGTTTAAAAATAAATATTTTATTATTAATTTAATAATTTGTGTTTTTCTCAATAATACTTAATATTTTTGTTGGTCACACGAGCAATTGTTATTCCCTATTTCAATGAGGAATTGTTATTCCCTATTTCTTTTGGATGGTTCAATTGAAGAATTGTTATACCTTATTTCTTTTTTATGGTTTAAAATGAGGAATTTCACATCGTTGATTGATATTGGTAAATCATTTTTTTCTAACATGGGCACGATTGACAAATGTCAATAGTTTCAAAACCAAGTCTCATACCTTGTTGCAATAAGTATTTTGCTAACGTAGTTCATACTTTGTTTCGTGCATGTTTTAAATCTCATTATAAATCATAGATTTAATATAAAATATTTTTTTGTGCTATTAATTATGACAATTAGAAACTCTACAATTAATATTTGATATACCATCATATACTTGCAATCCATATTTAACCCGATGTCAATCAATTCTTTTCATGGTTCTTCTTTGTATGTTAGTGCCTATTTGAACACCTTCAATAATGGTTTTTGTAAAACAACCTAAAATATACAAAAATGAAAACTTAAGTTGTTATAAGGAAAAATAACAATTACTAACAAACTTTGATATCAACTGTCTTCTTCCTTGTCATCCTATTTTATGAGTTGAATGAGTTCTCCTTTTTTTCTTTTTTCTTTTCTGCAATTGATCCAGGTGGATATTGGTGGCCACCCGCTAATTCCATGTGGATCCCCTCTAGTGCTTCTTTCAGTTCTTTCAGTTTCCTTAATCATAGCACAGTTTACTATTTTTAGCAGTTTTTCGGGTCCTAAACTTCCGGAGCAACACATAGATAGGAAGCAAGAAATCAATGAAATACTCAAGCATATTCCTAAACTCATCACGGAGGAGCATAATCAAGTTTTGTTAAGACCAGTCACCATCTTGGAGGTCGAAGAAGCTTCAAAACAACTGAAGGTTGGGAAAGCGCCGGGTCCTGACGGCTTCACATGCAACTTTTACCACCTCTTTTGGGATTTAATCAAAGTAGATGTCTGGAATGTGGTAGAAGAATCTAGAGTCATGCACTGGTTACTCCCTTCACTCAATGCAACCTTCATTGCCCTTATTCCTAAAGCTGCTCAACCAAGCACTCCGGAGAAGTTCAGGCCTATTGCCCTTTGCAATGTTATCTATAAGATTATCTTGAAAGTCATAGCCAATCGCCTCAAATTGCTCCTCCCTCTTCTCATCTCCCCAGAGAAATTTGGGTATGTCGAAGGTTGCCAAATTCTAGATGGAATTATTCTCACTCATGAAACCATCCACTCTCTCAAAAAACGAAAACAGGCCGGAATGCTACTGAAAATGGACCTTTCAAAAGCCTTTGATAAGCTCAGTTGGACTGACATAAAGAGCGTGCTAACAGCCTTTGGATTCAGCCCGACCTAGGTAAGGTGGATAATGACCATTGTTTCCTCTCCGCTATGCTCTGTCCTTGTTAATGGTATCCCCTCTAAATCGTATCACTCATCTGTTGGAAATAATACTGAGAGGGGGGGGTGAATCAATATTATTAAATCAATAAAACTTTTCATTTCCATACTTAGATACATATACGCTCCTTCAAGAACTAGAAACTTGCGTGTATACACTTCTACGATTGGACCAAACTGCTTATATGCAGTTTTAATTCACAGTATCCGCGTGTATACACAATTGTGTCTAATGCAACTAGCGTGTATCCAGAATACTTATGATTCAGTTAATCCATTAAATATTGATCTTTATTTAGTGCATCAGAACTTCATTAACGAAATGTATAGTAAACAGGTGCAGTAAAATAGAACATATCATCACACACAAGAAGCACAGATGAACACCATGATATTAGGTAGAAACCCAATGTGGGTGAAAACCACCTGCTCCAAGTCATCTCTATATTATTTTAATAAGAAACTTCTTTTACAATAGTTCTGTACTAGTGCAGTCTTATACCAGTACGCAGACTTGTACCTGCAAAAGACTACAACCTTCTCTCGTTCTTTAGAATCTCCTAGAAGGGAGCTACAACCCCCTTAGCTTTTGTACTAGCTGATCCACTTATTAGTACGTAGGTGCTGGCCTACTGAAATGCTCCAACCTTTACTCGTTCTCCAGCTACTACTGGAAGGGAGCTACCACCCCCTTAGCTCTTGTACTAGCTGATGTACTAGTACATAGGTGCCGACCTACAGAAGACAGCAGCCTTCTCTTTCTTCCTCCAGGTATCACGTTTCATAAATTTTCAGACTGGATACTCCTGAAGCACAAAACTATCATCTAAAGGCCACGTTTCATCCAATTTTCATACTAGACCCATCAATATCATTGAAGCACAAAACAATCAATACTAGCATCATCAAATTTTGAATCACTAAAACACTGAAACCCTGTCAACAACACAGTCACCAGAACACAGAGCAGACAACAGAAATCTGCAATAACAATCAGACCCAACTGCAACTTCAAACATCATATTTCATAATGTATACACTACTATGATGAATAAAAACCCACATACATATGCGCTTTCACTAAAGCCAACCCGCGTACAGATCTATAAATATTCAATCATGACTTGCAGCGATTTCAGACTTAAGTTATACCCAGTTCAGAATGTTACATGCGTTAGTATACAGATCTATAATAAGCATAATCAACCATAACGAGATAGTTCATTTCAAACCATTAGATCCCGATCTATTCTTAGATCTTGTTCTCCATCAACCAGTGAGATCCCTCCTTAGCTCAGATCAAGTAATGCATCATAACCCATATCCTGCATACTGGATCTCATACTACATCAGATATTCAAGACTTTCTCCATTCCACTTGCCTAATGATCTTCTTCTCCTTTTATAGTCTTAGGCCTTACTCAATACCGTGGTCCAAAACCATAAAAAATCAATATCATGGACCCAATACTTGGGATCAACACTTCGGATGTAATACTAAGGACCAAAACCATAGGTCTAAATACCACGGATTCAAAATAAGCTTTCCCACATGTACACGCTTTTCCGTGCATGAAAGTGCGTGCATACGCATACGCGACTTTTGATCCGTAATTTCGCGTGTATATCCTCCTTTGTATATAGTGAAGCTGCGTGTATAACCTGCGTGTATACCCTACTTTGTATATAGCGAACCTGCGTATATATGCGACTTGGTACATAGTGAACCTGGGTATAACCTGCCTATGTACACGACTTGGTATATAGTGAACCTACGTATATACTCATCTTTCTTCATTCTTTGTAGTGTGATCATCAATTCTTTTCTAATGACCTCCTGCACTATAATCTGTCATCTTGCCATCAAGGAGAACACTTGTATCATAATGCCAACACCGTCAAGGGGAATTCGTCAAGGGGACCCTCTGTCCCCATTTCTTTTCATCATTATGGCTGAGGGTCTTGGACGTCTCTTAAAGCACTGTGCTCATTCTCATGATCTTAGAGGTCTCTCTGTCCATGGCTCCACTGCTATTACACATCAGAAATTCGTTGATGACAGTATGCTCTTTGGGTACACCTCTGTTAATGAAGCCAGAACCTTCAAAGTACTTCTAGACACATTCTCAGCTGCTTTCGGCACAACCATCAATACCTCCAAATCTCAAATTTTTTTCTTCAACACTCCTATTACCACTCAAAGAATCATTGCTCGAATCATAGGCTTCCCTCAAGCCAAGCTTCCTTCTCAGTATTAGGAGCACCACTCATAGATTCCACCTTAAAGGATGTTTCTTGGCATCAACTCTTGGAGAAAATGGACAGTAGGCTCTAGCCTTGGACTCATAGCACACTCAACATGGAAAGCAGATTAGTCTTGATTAAAGCAGTCCTACAATCCATACCCCTCTATTTGTTCTCCGTACTTGCTGCTCCGAAATGGGCACTAAAGAGAATTAGGAATCTGCAACGCAACTTCTTATGGGTTTCTATAGGACAAAATAGAAAATGGGCCTTGATCAAATGGGAAAAGGTTTGTAAGCCTAAAAAGTAGTGGGGTCTCAGCTTACGCAATCCACAACACAACAACATCCTGTTGGGAGCCAGAATATGGTGGCAATGGGTCTCTGGTCCACAGAAGCCATGGGCACAATTATGGACAGCAAATTATGCCAACAACCGACCGCAACAATAAATAATAAGAATAACTACCATTCCCAAAGGATCTTTAATTTGGAACACAGTTAAGCAACACAAAGACATCATCCATCAACATAGCTTCTGGGAGATAGGGGATGGGAGAACAACACGTTTTTGGACGGATTCCTTGCAACAATGACCCAAAATTGCAGTACTCATACCAGACACAAATCATAATAAAAATGACACTAATTAGGAGAACACTCTATCACATTATTGGAATCCTAGCAATACACAGGGATTCAGGCAATGGAAACTGGTGGAGCAAATAATACAACAAGAAGTGGAAGCTTACAACATGGAGATACATAAAGAGCTTACCAACAGGAAAATTAAAGTTAATACATGTAGCGATGTTCTAAGATGGGGTTACACACCGAGAGGAAAATACACCACCAAAGAAGCTTACCAGATAATATCTCACTCTCAAGATCGAATTGATCCTACCTGGAACCGTATATGGACAACTAGGATCTGACCCAAAGTCTCCACCTTCATCTGGTTGCTGTATCATGGGAGAATTCTCACATGGGACAACTTAATCAAACAAGGATTTCATGGTCCTTCTTACTACCCCAATTGTTAGAACAATGAAGAAACCATTCAACACCTCATGGATTCCTACCACATGGCCAACCAGCTCTGGGAAAAGCTCACTTTCAGATGTCAGAGACCCTGTAGACTTCTTGGGGATATCAGAAGCACCATTAGCAATTGGACTCCAAAGCCATACAATAGCAAAATTCTCAACAAGTTGTGGACGATCTTGTCAGGTCTCCTACTTTGGACAATCTAGAAGGAAAGAAATAAATGAATTTTCAAAAATAAAAAAACCTCCATAGAAATCATATGGAATAACCTACGTCAGAATATCAAAGAAACTCTTGCTTTACATCAATGGACGACTGAGGACTTTCCAACATAGCCACAAGAACTAAGCATATGGGATAATTGGAATATACAGCTCGCACAAGCTCAATTGAACTTCAATAGACCTCATAATGCAACCAGGCCGCCCTCGCATTGGATACACCCCCCAAACAAAGTGATCAAGCTTATTTTTGATGGCGCTTCCAAGGGAAACCCAGGCAAAGCATGATTCAGAGGCATATTCAGGAATCATGAGGGCCAACCCTTACTACTGTACTTTGGATCCATAGGATGGGACACGAACAACTCGGCAGAACTAGAAGAACTATGGCAAGGTATGAAGCTAGATGATCAACACAATTTTTATCCCATGCTTATAGAAGGAGACACTCAAATCCCTCCCAACATGGCTACACTAATCCAACAAGGAAATGCGAATTTACGAGTTGGCCATAGCCGGAGATTATTGGCAAGGCTTGAAACTTTAGAGACATGGATAAGAAATAGTAGAGCAATAACTTTTATGCATGTTAAAAGGGACAATAACAAAATTGTTGATCTCCTACCAAACATTGGAGTTGATCAGGACCAAATCCTACATTATGGCCCTCTCAACATCATCGACGATCACAATCAACTACAAATTTGCACAAACCTGGTGCATAAGGAAGCTCAACACCTGAATGCGGGTGGTAATTGACACAATTAAGACTATGATACGGGGTGACGGCGGAAATGATGGCCACTTGGCCCCCTACGACCATTCCAAGGCCAGCCTGATAACTCCTCACAGTACCTCGCAGGTTGCAGGTTGCGAAGGCAATGGGGATTGGCGATTAAATGAGGACCGATGATTCACAGAATGGGGAGACCAAAGGGAAAGGCCTTTACATATAGCGATATGTGATTGCAATCAGATCGCATCGCAATATCGCATTAGCGGAAACCAAGGGGCGAAGCCTTTACACCTTCATATGTGCGATGTGACGATGCGGACCTAACGATGGATCATAGAATGGGGAGACCATAGGGCAAGGCCTTTACATAGAGCGATATGTGATTGTGATCAGATCACATCGCAATATCGCATCGGTAGAAACCAAAGAGCGGAAACCAAGGGACGGAGAATAGGCAGGGGCTGCCTCATGATAGTTCGAGGATGGCTATGGCTGTCTTTTTGTTTTTTGCTAGTGTTGCTTGGGTTCTGGTTTCCTATCTAGACTAATCAGCAAGGAACATTTTAATTTTTCTTTTGTGGGGTTTGGACTTGAGAAGTGATAGCATTTTTGAGGTTTCTGCTCTCACTGGATTAGTTTCCCCAATGTTAGGGCAGTCCAGATTTTATTGATACTCTACGATAGCTTGGTCGAGGCCTTGTCCTCTTTGTATCTTTCTGTACATATTAATAGATTACTTTTACTTAGAAAAAAAAATTAAGATTAATTTTTTTTTTTTTTGCTATGTAGAGTTTTATGTGAATCACCATATCTTTCAAATTCTAATTTTTTTGCAATTCCAAAATATTTTACTGCTCCAGAGTACTCATAGTATGTCTCATTTTCAAATGATCTCTCTTTTAATTAAACTATAATAGATATTGTAAAAAAAAATTATTCGTAAATTTTTTACAATGCAAGGTATTAAGTGAATCCACATACCTTTTAGCTTCTCATATTTTTAATAGTTCAATTGCTCAAAAATAGTTTGCCGCTACATAGTGTTCCTAGTAAGCCTCTCTTACAAATCACTCCCTTGAAATTTTGGGAAAAATAATGAAATAATGAATAAATTTTTACTATTTAAATCAATTGTCGCTCATATTTGAATTAAAAAAAAAAAAATTGTACTATTTTTTTCACTTGATACAAACATTGATGTGTTCGACAGCATAGAGCACTAGTTCATTTATAAGTAAAGTGCACCGACATTATTGAGGCTCCAAATATTTTCAACACACCAACATGATACAATTTCTTTTTCTTTTTGAAATCCCAAAAGAGTGTGATTAAAATTTAAATGCAATGGTGTGGCTTGTATCTAAATGTGACTGTGTTGTAATTGTTATAAGAGCATGGAGATGGTAGAATTTGCTTTTAATTTGAGAATCTTGGAAACCGGTGTGTACTAGTGTTTTTTTATTTAAACACATCGATGTTGTTTTGTATAAGAGCACTGATATGAGAACATATTTTATACCTTTTGGAATGTCAGTAATTGGTGTTGGTATTATTTCAATGCACTAGTTTTGTTGTTCTTTAAACACATCAATGTGACTTGTTTTGCTAAGTGCCCCAGTAGGGTTTTAAAGCTATCTAAAATTTAATTTTAACACAAAATATCATATTAATATCAAATTATCCTTTAAGACACATTATCATGAATTATCGTAGTACATAGTATACATTTTCCGCTTAAAGTCACCTTATTCTTGAAAAATAGTTTGAAAACTATATTGAACTTCAAATTATGGCTATATGGTTCTACATATTAATTTTAGCTATGCATACAAAATTTAATTTCTGTTTTTTTTTTTAAATGGAGGGAAAAAATATCAATAATATCAAATGGCCAATTCTTCATGGTAAATTATCCAAATTCCAACTCGTTCCATATTGTTAATCAAAGTCCTTCACAAAAGTTCTCCCTTTCCATATCTAGTAACTTTAGATTTTATTTATATTTTGATTATGTAATTGCAATTTTCTTAATCCATGCCAATTTGAATAATAATATATCTGAATTTGTAGGATCCTAATTTAGAATTCAGTTGGGATGTAGAAAATATTCCTCCATTTCAGAAAAGTCAGAAGCTCTTATCAAGAGAAGCATGTCACAAGTAGTTGGTATATGCAAATGGACAACCTCTTCACCCTCGAATTGGAACATGGCATCTTGCTATTGTAATCATGGATGAACGATGATAATAATTGTTTGGTATAATGTAATTTAATTAAGCCTTTTCGTTCATGTTCTTACTAATATCATTGATATTGTACTAAAGATGTTCAATATGCTTTGGAATTAGGATTCTAGTGATGATGATCGACCCACCTAGAATCTTCTGGTCTACCCCACTACAACATCAACTCAAGAGAAGGTTGAATTCAAAGAAAGACTTAGAGAGGAAGCATACAACTAGTGTTTGAATCAACCACCTATTCAATTCATACTATGTCTAAACTCACTAGTTAGGAATGACTACAACAATAACATTTTTTCATCTCAAGTTGGAAAAAGAGGCAATCAGATAGAGGTTGGTATGGATGATTACTTATAGGATACAACTATCATAGAGGCAATATTGTTAGATACATTCCAGAAGGATGAGCTATGGTTTGATGCTCATATCACTTATACCTTATTTGAAAGCCTGAAATCTTCTTCCACCACCCCTGTCTTTGCACCTAACAACAAGTCAAATTCTACTCAGCGGGGATAATGATGTTGTTGTACAACATGAAAGAAAAGTTTGGAATTTTGAATGCATGTTTCTTGCAATATTGAGGTAATTCACTTGCATGATCAATCAAGTCCTTTATATTTTAAGAAATCTTGTCCCATGATTAACATTAAAAATGGTTAATTTTATGAACGTTAAATATTTACATTGTAAAATTATATTCCCCACCAACTGCAAGTTATGCAAATAGAAGGTTCTTCTGAGTGATAATGTCTTATTGCATAGTTGGGAAGAGGAAAATCAGTTGTTGAAAATGTTGGGTGTTGAGTACATGTCATATCATGAATATATGAATGATTATATTCTATAAATAGGAGAACATGTAGAGAAGGAGATATGTCTGAGATGTGGGCATGATAGGTACCGTAACTAAAAAAAATGGGTAAATTAGATGGTCCCCCTCTTAAGATATTAAGGAACCTGACTATAATCCCAATGATTCAAAGGCTCTTTCATTGCAAAGAATTAGTTCTGTTGTAGGACATTCCTCAAATAAAAGTGAGTCAAGAGTTATGTGAATCCCAACATATTCAATAGCCATGAAGCATATAGAGTATGCATGGCTTGAAAAATTCAAGGATGAAGATTGAAGTCTACCATTCAGCATAGCCATGGATGGTGTCAACCCATATTCCCTCCAAAACACCATCTATTTTGTTTGGCCTATAATAGTGATCGATAATAATACCCCCCATGGTTGTCCATGGAGAATGAACATCTTATTTTGGCTCTCATAATCCCTAGCAGAAGACAAGTGAAGTATATGTATGTCTACTTACATCCATTGATAGATGAATTTAAGGAACTATGGGAAGAGATACATGTTCATGATGTATCAAGACCCATCACAACCAAGAGTAGTTTTATGTTATATGGCATATTTTCTTACAACATACACGATTATCCAAGGTTGGGATTTCTCTCTAGTGAATTACATTTTATTGATTTGTTTATATGTGTAATAATATTGTTTCACATATTAGTTTATTTCGCTGCAATTATTTTGATCTTCATGGTCTCTAATGTCCTGGTCTTTATACAAAAATTTCACAAGTATTGTAACAAAATCATATCATTGATGTAAATGTTGTGGACCTTCTCTGAAGGTTAGGTGGTCTAACTACCTGTGGAAGCTAGTGCATGACTTATTCAGGTTATTCCTCACAAAAGAACACACCTAGAAAAGAGCAAGATGCACTTTCAATGATAAACAGAGAGAACCCAAAGGCATGCAATAATGAAACCAAATGAATGGCTTAGAGAATATAAGAGGGAGAAGGAAAATCATTCTGCATAAATGTTAGATTGAAATGGGCAAGCTATGTTCAATGATCAAGAATTATTCTACACTTATGTTAAGAAATTTCCCATCGGCCTGAAAAGGAAATTTGTCTTTTATGAGCTCCCATATTGGGAGCATATTAAATCCCACTTATTAGATCCCATGCATATATATAAAAATGTTTCATAGTTTCTATGGAGGCATATATCATAAAAAAAAAAATGAAACATTGGTTATTAGGAGAGAGCTTATTTCTTCAAAAGCTAAAGAGAAACATTTGCTAGGATAAGAAACTAGAGGAGAGGTTCATCCCTCTTGGTCTTTCAGAGAAGGTGATGTCCCATGGGTTTTAAATAAATATGATCTTTCTTTGGA
The DNA here is from genome assembly GCA_000404065.3 of Pinus taeda. Lineage (NCBI taxonomy): Eukaryota > Viridiplantae > Streptophyta > Pinopsida > Pinales > Pinaceae > Pinus > Pinus taeda. The sequence goes on from APFE031515010.1 coordinate 45,843, forward strand.
AAAGGAAGTTATAATGAGTGTGAGGGTGTCTTCTTTATAAGGGTCTTTGCTACGGGGTTTCTTTATTGTGGAAGACCATTTCTCGGGATTGAAATCACATGACCATTTGAACCTTCCAAGAGTATGTATGTCAAAAGCATGATTTTTTATTTTTATTTTGTTTTTATGCAATGCGATATTTTATAATTACTTTATATATAATGTACTTTTTACCATGCAATGTCATTATCCTCTGATGGTGCATGGGTGTGTGAACAGTGAATTCCCCCAAGACCTGTGACATGCCATATCTAAATTATTTGCATTTGTACATTGGATCACATCAAAGGATATTAATATGGCTAGTATTAAATGGTGGCATTAAGAGATATCTAATATTGTTTTTATGTTTGAGAAGGAACTGTTGACAAGTTTCACGGACTTGCATGTGTATCTTCGAATTCACCTAGTAGATGAGGTTGAATTAGTTGGGGTGCTTTCTGTAACACCCCTTGTTGTAATTAAAATAGTTAGTTGTTTGATGGTTACTATTACTAGTGGTTTAACTATGATTGAGACAAACTGACTATGGTTGGAAAATAATTTTTAAATTAATAAACAAAGTTATTGTTTCCATTGCTGGAAATCATAATAGCTAACATCAAAGTAAATGATACCTTTTGGAGTCCAAGAAGAATCAAATTTAAATTGAATTTACTAAATTAAAATATATGGATTTATATTACACCTCGGTGGGAGATATTGACCGAGGATAAATGCACTGCAAGGAGAAAAGAAGGTTTTTTCTTTTAGGAAAAATAACTGAAAAACCTAGGCTAAGGGGGTACAGATTCCCAGAAGGAAAGATGCCGCCAAGGAAAAATATGTGAGAAATATAATGTAAAATAAACATTATCAAGGCTCAGTAAGGGTTACCGAGATCTAGAAAGGTTATCATAGGTTGAGGTGAATCAAATATGATTCAAGGTCAGGTGGATTGTTGTTACAAGCCATATATTCTGAGCCTTGGAGTATTATATAATGTACAATGAAATAAGAGGTCAATTGAAGTGCATGGCATATCAGTCAGAATCGAACAAAGGTAGGTGTATACACTGGACTACGAGAAAAGACTAAGAGGGGTTGCATGCTATCCATGCCACCAAGATGTAGTAGATGACAACAATAGAAATGCTAATCAAATTTGAAGAATAGGTTGATTCCTATTATAAATTAGATGACAAGCCCGTATATACACTACGAAACGAAACATGTATTAGCAAACTTTAACTATAAAATATTTGCAACTGTGATCTATGTCTACAAGACTCTTTTAGCCAAGTTAAATCATAATAGGCCTGGCTACACATTACTAATTTAGAAGCTCAAAATTCATAGAACAAAAAAGAGTCAACATACTGAAATTAACTACACACACACACACACACGCACGCACACATATATATATATAACCAAATTTCGAAACCAGTCATAGTCACTTATTGGGTAGTTTGGAGAAATCAACACCATAAAACTTGATAATAGAATCACTCTCAATTCAGAGCTTATATAAAACTGATTAAATAACAAGAACAAGGTATAATTTTAACCATCCATTCATAGTTGTAATTGTATGATCAGGATAAAAGCCCTGGAACCATTCCCAATATAAGAAAACCTTTTGGAAAGTCCTTAGAAAAATTCATTAAGGTAGTAGGATGCACTTGGGTACCGAGTATTTCATATGAGATGGCTAGTGGAATGAGTAGAGTCTCAATTAAACCCATGTCAGATCAATGACTTAGCCCTGCAAATAATAGATGTATATAATTAAACAAATTACCTACAAACTAACATTGGTGTAAACCTTGAACCCTATCCACTAATAAAAAAGGAAGATCAATTTATAGCAACTTACCGACTTATAAAATTAGTATGCCAGAATGTGGAGCTCGATTGAATTCCATGTAAAAACAACAAGACAAGGTATTAGTCAAGATGAGACTCATGAAGTGATATTATTTCTTGTAGAAATGAAAAATAAAATAAAAGAGAAATGTGTATATAGGGTTTATCTTGATGTCAGAGATCTAGGGACATTTGCCTTGCAGCTAAAGACTAGTCACTGCATTGGTGTGGGTATGAAGTCTCTTGGTTCCGATGGTGAGAAATGGACAAGAATCTAATCGAAAGCTTAGTCGACTAGAAATGCTGGAGAAAAAGACCTTTCCATAGCGAATCCCGAGAAAGGCTGAGTGGAGTGGAGGGAAAACAAGTTGGTTATTGATAACCACCATGGGTCACCAGAAGCTATCAGATGAGAGAGTTCCAAGATGAACAGTGGCAACGTCTCCAAGTGGTGCATTGGATGATTTGAGAACTTGGTGCTAGTTGACAACCAACATTAGAATAATTAGAGTCACCCTATGTATTTCAAGACTTACCTTATAACTCCGCGTCGATAAAATTAAAATGGCAAGCCTTGCTTCAATATTGATCCATCATATTTGTTATAAACATCAATTAAAATGGTAACATTTATCTATTAGACTTACAATATGGTATATATTGTTTTATGTGTTAAATGTATGAAAAGCTGATTGTATGATTTATGGAGGTAAATACAATTTTTTTTGTTTTTTTTTATGGTTTATAGTGTATATGTATGTGATAAGTGGTATAAGAGCACTCAGGTTCCTACACTGACACTTGAAGGGATTGATGTGAATATAAAAAAACTAATTTTTGATGTATAAAGAAAACAAGTTGATCCAATGTGAGATGAGGAGCAGGGATTACTCCACCAAGAGGATTATTCAGAAGATTAGAAGCAATACTTGTACCAGAAGGAAACCTAGAAAGGTGGGCTCAACTGGGTAGAGAAGGTCCAAATACAAATTCCATGTTGTTAGATACTTTACAACATCTTTAATAAGAAATTATGAATTTGAGGGGAGACAATGAATGGTGGTGATTGGAGCAAGAGAAGACCATGAAAATTCTCTCAGACAAGCAAAACTAGAGAAATCCAAATCCTAGTCAAGATGAAGGCCACATAGAAGAGTTCCATAGACAACAATAATATTACCCAGAGTTTGAGGGAGGTCGACTGGGTAATGAAGAGGAACATGATAATGTTTCCTATGGAAAATGAGCTAAAAGAAAAAAAAATAGTTACAAGGGGAGTTCAAGAAAATCAATCCTATGAATTATGATGGAGAAGTGGAGGTGCTAGCAAACACATGGCTCATAAATATGAACAAACATTTTCAAATATATGAATATAATCATAATCTAAAGGAAAAATTGGCAGTGTACCAGTTGTAAGGGAAGGCCATCCTATGGTGGGAGGAGATTAAAATTTTTCGAGGTAATAATGAGCAAGAAGTCACTTGGGAACAATTTTACAAACGTTTTAAAGATAAATATTTGACTGAGTGGTTTTATGATTAAAAGGAAAAATAATTCCATGATATGAAATTGTGACAATAGTCCATCAATGATTTTATAACTAAGTTTACCTCTTTTTTAAGATATTTTCCTTACGTTTGTCAGCAAAAAGGTAAAGCATGGCGATTTACTAGCAGCCTACATGCCTTCATGAAAGATAAATTAGAGTTCAATAACCCACATAGAATGGATGAACCCATTCAAAAGGCTCCAATTTGTTACCATCAAATGAAGTAGAAAGAAGAAAACATGAAGTCTTGGTCAAACAAAAGGGGGAAAAAGAATTTCTTGAACAACAAAAATGAAAGAACAGTCAGAATGAAAAGTGCAGGTCAAAAGGGGTCGAGTGGGCTTCCAATTAAAAACCAACATAAATTCAGATCTTAGAATGAACTAAGACAGAATGAGGCATATAGTTAACCAGAGACCAATCAAACTATGAAGCACCCTCTCGAGTGCTAGGGTTGTGGAGAACCCCATTATTATAAAAATTTTGCCCACTCCAGTCAGCCAAAATTATCTCCTAACATCTCAAAGACCTCTATTATTGGTGAAGTGGAAAGGAGCATATCGAGTATTAATGCAACCTTGGAGGATCATCAGGTAGAGTGTCAACCAACAATGGTGGAGCTTGAAGGTAAAATATTTAGCCATCTTGTTTCTGTTTTGATAGACTGTGGTGCAAACCTAAGTTATATCAGCCCAAAAATAGTTTATTTATGTCATATGTAAAGCATGAAATTCAAGAACCCTTGGCTAGGATAGCTAGTTATAGGAGCTAAAATAAGAGTAACTACAAAGGCACAAAATTGCATAATTGATATAGTTGGACATCAAGTTAAGGAAAATATAATTTTTATACCACTAGGCTCCTATGATATATTGGTAGGCAAGGATTGGTTGGAATATCACTGGATATTTGTAATTTTTAAAGATAAAACAATTAACTTTCTTACTAATGAGGGTTTCATAAAGTAAATCCAGGGTATTTGAAGGGAAGTCAAGATACACCCCATTTCATCCCATCAGTTAGAAAAGTGTATTCATAAGGGTTGTCAAGTCTATATTTGTAGGTGGTTTATGATAATTCTAAGGAAAAAATATGAAATGATGAATTTGAGGGAAGACAATGAAAGGTGGTGACTAGAGCAAGAGAGGACCATGAAAATTCTCTCAGACAAGCGAAACGAGTGAAACCCAAATACTATTGAGGATGAAGGCCATAGGGAAGAGTTCCACAGGCAACAAGAATATCACACAGAGTTTGAGGGAGTTGAAGTGGGTAGTGAAGAGGAATATGATAATGTTACCTGTGGAAAAGGACCTAAAAGAAAAAAAATAGTTACAAGGGGAGTTTAAGAAAATCAAACCTCTGAATTATGATGAAGAAGTGCAGGAGTTGGTGAACACATGGATCATAAATATGAACATATATTTTCAAATATATGAATATGATGATAATATAAAGGAAAGGATAGTAGTGTACGAGTTGTAAAGGAAGTCCATCCTATGGAGGGAGGAGATTAAAACTGGTCGAGGTATTGATGAGCAAGAAGTTGCCTGGAAATTTTTTTAGAAACATTTTAAAGATAAGTATTTGATTGATTGGTTTTATGATTAAAAGGAAAAACAATTCCACAATATTAAGTTGGGACAACAGTCCATCAATGAATTTATAACTAAATTTTCCTCTTTTTTAAGATATGTTCCTTATGTCCATTAGGAAAAATCTAAAGTTCATCGATTTACTAGCAGCCTACATGCCTTCATGAAAGATAACTTAGACTTCGATAACCAAAATATTATGGATGAAGCCATTTTAAAGGCTTGAAATTGTTACCATCAAATGAAGAAGAAACAAGACAACACCAAGACTTGGTGAAACAAAATGGGGCAAAAGAATTTCTTAAATAACAGAAATGAAAGAACAGTAAGAATGAAAAGTGTAGTTCGAAATGGGTCGATTGGGCCTCCAATTAAGAACCAACATAAATTTACATCTCGAAATGAACTAATACATAATGAGGCATCTGGTAAAACAAAGCCCAATCAAAATATGAAGGCCCCTCTCCAACGCTCGAGTTATGGAGAATCCCATTATTATAAAAGTTTCGCCCACTGCACTCAGCCATAATCAACTACAAACATCTAAGAGGTCTCTACCATTGGTGAAGTAGAAAGTAGCATACTGAGGATTAATGAAACCTTGGAGGATCATCAAGTGGAGTGTCAACCAACAATTATGGAGCTTGAAGGTAAAATATTTAGCCATCATGTTTCCATTTTGATAGACCTTGGTGCAATCCTAAGTTGTATTAGCCCAAAAATGGTTGATTTATGTCATATGTAAAGTATGAAATTCAGAAAAGCCTTGGCTAGTACAGCTAGTCACAAGAGCTAAAATAAGAGTAACTGTAAAGGTAGGTAATTGCATAATTGATACAACTGGACATGAAGTTAAGGAAAATCAAAATTTTCTACTGCTATGCTCCTCTAATGTATTGATAGGCATGAATTGGCTAGAATATCATTGGAGTTTTGTAATTTGTAAAGATAAAACAATTAACTTTATTACTAATGAGGGTATTAGAAAATAAATCCATGGTGTTAGAAGGGAAGTCAAGCTATGCCCTATTTCAGCAGGTCATTTATGCTAATTCTAAGGAAAAGAATGTCTGTTTTGGAAAATATACCATTCATCCAGGAATTTTAGGATGTATTCCAAGAACAAATTCTAGAATTTCCAACCAAAAGGAACATTGATTTTACTATAGAATTGGTTACTGGTGCCACCATAGTCTTTAAACCCCTTATAGGATGAGTGTTCTCGAGATGATAAAATTAAAAACACAGCTCTAAGAGCTATTGGAAAATGGTAATATTCACCCCAATGTGTCTCCTTGGGGAGCACCACTTCTATTTGTGTGAAAAAACTATGGCACTCTTCGCCTGTGTATAGACTATATGCTACTAAATAAGATAACAATTAAAAATAACTACTCGTTTCCTAGAATAGATGATCTTTTTGATCAAGTAAGTGGTGTTATTGTATTTTCAAATATTGATCTACGATCGGGCTATCACTAGATACAAATTAAGGATGAAGACATACATAAAATAATGTTAAGGACACATTATGGACATTATGAGTTTGTTGTTCTACCATTTGGACTCACAAATGCTCCAACAACATTTATGAGTATGTTGAACGAAATTTTCCACCCCTAGCTAGACAAGTTTGTTCTTATTTTTATTGGTGACATCTTGATACATTTTAAGAGTATGGAGGAGCATAAGGAACACATTAGGTTGTCACTACAAACTTTGAGGGAAAACCAACTTTATGATAAATTTACCAAATGTGACTTTTATAAAGATCAAATACAGTATTTAGGATACATTATCTCCTCTGAAGGTATAGAGGTGGAACCAAAAGAAAAAATTAAACAATCATGGAGCTACCCATCCCAACAAATGTAGCATATATACGCTCCTTTATGGGAATGGATAGATATTTCCATATATTTATAAAAGGATTCTCTAAAGTTGCTTACCCAATCACATCTTTACAAAAGAAAGGGAAGAATTTTAGATGGTCCAAAGAATGTCAACAATGTTTTGAGAATTTGAAACAATTACTTACTATCACCCATGTATAAAAGGTTGAAGATCTAGAAAAAGAATTCATAGTCTGTACCTATGGTTTCCAAGAAGGTGTAGGGGGGTTGTGATGCAAAAAGGTAAAGTGATTGCTTACGAATCATGTAAGTTAGGAAGAGGTATTCTACCTATTACTTGGAGCTAATAGTTTAGTCCATGATTTGAAGGTGTGGTGACACTACTTGTTAGGGAAGAGATTTATGTTGATGATGGATCACAGTAGTTTAACCAGTTTCTTTAGACAACCCAACTCGGATTCATGTCAAGCCAGATGGATTGCATTTTTGTGTGAGTTTGTCTTTGAGATAAAATCTCTTAAAGGGAAGGGGAACCAGGTAGCCAATGCATTAAGAAAAAGGCTACATCATGTATATGAGATTTCATACAGTCAAGTAGAGTTTAATTTTTGTGAACAGATTCAAGAAGTTGCTATGGAAGATCCAGAATATGAATATCTTTGGAAACAGGTTAAACTTGCTCAGAATGCTGGAAAACAAACTGAATATGGTATCAACAATGAAGATTTGTTGATTTCTTGAGGAAGAAGGTATGCTCGTAATCAACTCTCAATAAAATAATTCATATTAGACAAATTCCATAGAAGCCCCTATACTGCTCATGTGAGTTATCACAAGTTATTTTCTACAATTAAAAAGGATTATTATTGACCTGATATGAGGAAGGATATCACATAATACTTAATTAAATACTTAGAATATCAGCTAGTCAAGGCATAACATCAACACCCTACTAGGCTATTCACAATGTTTTTCATGTTTCATTTCTAAAACAATATTTTTATCATTTTAGACACATTATGAATTCGCAAGATATACAGGTAATAAAAAAAATAGAAAATTTCTAGAAATAAATTTTGGTATAATAGTGGAATATATTAATCATTTAATTGTAATTATAATAGATCGAATTGGATGGTGAGTTTCTAGTAGAAACTCTATGTATACTTGACCAGAGAGAAATAATGCTACAAAAGAAAGTTATCATCCAGGTTAGAGTACAATGGAAATAGTCTAGCCCAAAGGAAGCCACGTGGGAAAACAAGGGATTTATGAAGGCGACATATCCTGATTTGTTTCCAAGGGTGATAGAAGAGATGAACACAATGGACAGTGTTCGAATCGAGGGGGGGAGATGTGATAACCCCAAGTGATTGTAATTATTTGGTAATCACTTTGGTTATTAGGTGAGCTTTGTAATTCATATATGGAATAATATTGAATTGGAATAAGTCTATTTGATAAAAGATTTTTTCCTTCTTATGTTGAGTTTTAGAATTTACAGGAAGAGACCCGAGTAATTATATTTTTACCGGACAGTTAAGAGCAACTATTCCCCTTTTATCCCTAAAGGGTTTAGAGAACTCTAGAGGGGAAAGGAGGAGGATAGAAAGAAAGGAAAGTAAAAAGGCAGGACCCTTCCTGAAGGAGGATTCCTGAGCTAGACTATAGCTAGTGGAAACTCTAGATCGTAGACTTAGTGTGTGAATGAGAAATATTCTTGCCTGGACTGGAAAAGGGTCTTGACGCTAATGAATCAAAAATTGTTGCTTAAATAATTTTTTTGGACTGAGAAGCATGGGGAGAGGAATGAGAAGTAATAGCCTAATCCTCATTGGTCGGGTGGCAAGGCCTCTCCTGTAAATTCTAGAATATTGGCTAACAGATAAGTGCTTAAATGAGTCTCAAGTTATTTAACAGAATTATAAAATAGAGTAGAACAATGTTAAGGAAGAGAATTTGAAAAGCTGTGTTTTATATGTAAATGATTAACGTTGTTTAGTATCAGAAGTGAACAACATAAGTTCTCTGTGAATATGACTAGGAGGGTCAACTTTGATGTTTTATGCATGTGAAGATAGTTCTGTGTGAATGTCATCCCGAGGGTCAAGCTTGATATATATTTTCTTTTAAAAAGTTGTGCATGAGAAACAAGAATGAAATTGTAACCTTATTTTCTTTGTCTTTAAAGGAAAGATTAACAATAGCTTGTTATAACTATTCTTGGCTCTTCGAAAAAAAAGATTTTGTGTTCAACACAAGAATAAAAACCCAAAATACAATATAGATGACGGGAAGGTTTTGGGGCCCTTGAGATAAAAATATTGTTAATAGAACTTATTGCACACCAAGTAAATTATTATTTTAGAAAAATGAACTTAATAATAACTTAACTGTCATCTGATAGTTGGGGTAAGTAGGGTTCTTTAACCATGAGAGGGATGGAGTTATAACCCATATTTACCCTTCTTAGACGTCATGAGTGGGAAACCGAGAGATGGTTTTGGGTAATAGTGTTCCTCGAGGTCTTCAAATGATAAGGGTTATAAAGACAAATGTTTATAATGAGAAATCCATGCTTAAATTTAAGAGCCTGTATTTACATTAAACCCCATAAGAACAATAATAAGTCAATAAGGAGTAACCTATAAAAGTATTAATGATACCATATTGTTGATTATAAACAATTACCCAAGTAGTCGGGCACTCGATGAGTCCTTATTACATAAATGGAAGTGAGAAACATTCTCATAATAAATAGAACATAAAAACATGAAAAATCATTGCAATAAATATAGGAAACAAAGGCATTAAGCTATTTGTTCCATACATGTTTAATTGATAACTCGAAATTCTAAAGACAAAGGCATCTCATTGATAGTTGGAGAAACAAAAAAAATACACATGCAAGTTCCAAGACTATGTAAGGACAAACAACAAGTAACCTGTAAGGGTTTCTTCCCCAAAAGGGAAAACTGAGGACTCAATAGCCAAGGGTTATTACTTATCAGTCAAGAAAAAGGGTAATTACTTATTGGTTAGTCCTCAGAAATCACCAACAGAAAACTTGATTATAAAATCGCTCTTAATCTCTAGCTTAACTCAAATTAATTAAAGAACCCGAACAAGGTATAATTTTAACCATCCATTCATAGTTGTAACTGCATGGTCAAGATAAAAGCCCTCGTACCATTCACAATATAAGAAAATCTTTTGGAAAATCCTTAGGAAACCCCATTAGGATGCACCTGGGTACCGAGTATTTCATATGAGATGGCCCGAGTAACGAGCAGAGTCTCAACCGCACCCATGCTAGACCAATGACTATGCCCTGCAATCAACAGATGTAGATAATTAAACAACTTGTAGGAACACTAATATTGGGTTAAACCCTAAACCAGATCCACTAAAGAAAAAGGAAGATCGATTTCCACCAACTTACTGACTTCTAATATTTGTATACCAGAACGTAAAGACCTGTCGAGTCCCCTATAAAAATAACAAGACATGATATTAGTCGAGATGAGAGTGATGAAGCAACACTATTTCTTGTGGAAATGAAAAAGAAAACAAATGAGTATTGTGTATAAACGTAGCATTTACCTTGATGTTAGAGTTTTGGAGACATCTGCCTTCCTACTATAGACTAGTCACTATGTTGATGTGGGTATGTGGCCTCCTTGTTCTGATGGCCAGAAAGGGCCAAGAGTCTGGCAGAAAGCTCAGTCGACCAGAAATCTTACAGAGTGAAACCCTTCGAGAGAGAACCCCGACAATAACAGGCTGAAGTGGAGGGAAAACCGATTGGTTACCGATAATCGCTGCGGATAGCCAGAAGTTTTCGGATGAGGGATTACCATGATCAACAGTTGCAGTATCTCCAAATGGCACATTGGTAGATTCAAGAACCTCGGGCCAGTTGCCCACCACGATTGGAATAATTAGAGTCGCCCTCTATGGGTCACGACTTACCTTATAACCCTTCATCAATAAAATTAAAATAGAGGACCTTGGTTCAATCCCTATCCATCATATTTGTTCTAGGCTTTAATTAAAATGGTAACCTTTACTTGTGAGCCTTACAATATGGTCTAAATTGTATTGTGTCGAATGTATAAAAAACAAACTTTCTGATTTATGGAGGTAAATAAAGTTTTTTTATGGTTTATGGTGTGAATGTATGTGACAACTAGATTTAAATATTTCATGTCATTAATGTAAAAA
>APFE031515014.1:0-13509 GCA_000404065.3 Pinus taeda
TTGATAGTTAATGGGTAGAAATTTACCTTTAAGCTTTGCTTCCATCCTGCTCCAATTCTTGATTGGCTGCTTGCCCTGTCTTCTCCTTTCCGCATGTACACCATCCCACCAGAGCGCTGCATGGCCTACTAACTTGGTGACAGCAAACTTTACTTTCTTCTCCTCTTCCATTTCTTCATAATCGAAGAATTTCTCCATGCTGTTAATCCAGTCAATCAGCTCCTCTGGATTTAGTCCTCCTTGATATACTGGTACTAACTGGTTGCATGGCCTGGCTGTGGCTTTCATCACTGACTGAAAGATCTTCATCTCAGGAGGAATCTCTGCTGCTTCCTCTTCAGTATCTTCAGCTTCGGGTTCACTTACGTCTCCATCATCTATATTCCTGCCGGAGGTTAGTGCATCCAACCTAGCTCGCAGCTCCTCTACATCCTCTCTCAATTCGACATCTCCAGCATGCCGTCCTCTTCCACCACGTCCACGTCCTTGTCCTCTTCCAACCCTAAAAGCCATCCTTCTACTGCTCCTGAGATTTACTTCACTACCAATTGCTGGCTCTGATACCACAAATGATGGACTGCTTGCCGGTTCTAAAGACAATCTTCCAAATCTGGTTGCTATATCTTCTATGTCTTCAATTTGTTCCTTTGCCAATTCCTGGAGATCCTCAGTCATGAACTCCCTCTCCAGCAATATATATATATAATGCTTTGTAGATCTGTCCCAATGTTAAAGGAACGGTATATAAATATTCTGCGCACAACTCTTTTTTTTCACAAATATATGAATGTGGGTATAATACTCCAGGCAACGGTGGCGCACAACCTTTCCACGGGTTTTTCACAATTTCATAGGACTTGCAACAACGCACAGCTTCTTTTAAAATTATAACTACACCATACCATATTCCAAACAAACATTGTATTTATCTATTGAAGAACAGCGCATTGGTTTCTGAAGGCTGCGCACGGCTCTTGGACCACACTACAATTCAAACCATTAACAAATCAATTTCAATGGCCGCGTATTACACTATGGAGGACAGCGCACTGTGTGGGCAGCGTGTAGCAGATTTTATGGACTGCGCACAACGTGAAATTGTAAAGATAGAGCATTTACAGGAAAGCAGTCTCAAATTCAAAACTCGACAATCAAAAACCCGACAGTATGCATACGACATTCAATTATTTTTTACAGTCATCTACACATCGAATGGCACCGCCTATTCCTGAAAAAAACACATCTAATTTGTCTTTATTCAATCAATACATTATGAACAGCGCGGGTTCCTTCTTTTACCCAGCTAAAACAACATTTTCTTCCCAGGTCCGCGCCCCTCTTCCTGTACCAAGACATTTTTTTTTTCATACATAAAAGAAATTTCTAATTCTACTCTTGCCTGAAAAGAAACCTTCCCTACTTAGCAGATGAGTTTTCCATCTTTTTCTTTCCTATCTCTAGCTGCCTTATTACAAATGAAATTACATTTAGAAAGTAGCAATACCTAAAAAATCTTAGCTTTTCCTTGTTTTTTCTCACTACTAATCTAATCTGCCTTATTCTATCTAGAAAAGATGGCATATTCTATTTCTAAATTTAACTAAAAAAACATGGGAAACAGCGGGCTAAGGATCCCACTCCTTGCCTGTAGACTTTTTGATTTTTTTATGGAATAAATCAGAAGAATTTTCCTCTGAATCAGATGCTCCTGCATCAGTTACAAAATAGTAGAACATAAATCATAAACACAAACAAACAATATAGTAATAAAATTAATTGAAATTATTAATATAGTAATAACATGAATTAAAATTATTAATGCAGTAATAACATTGATTAAAATTATTAATATAGGAATAACATGAATTCAATGATGATAATAATTAGTATAATAGTGTTACAAAATATTGTTACAAAATAGTAAAACATAAGACATAAAAAAAAACAAATTGTATAGTAATAACATGAATTAAAATCATTAATATAGTAATAACATCAGTTAAATAATGATAATGATTAGTATAACCGTGTTACAAAATAGTAAAACATAAATCATAAAAAAAACAAACAATATAGTAATAACATGAATTAGGTAATGATAATGATTATTATAATAGTGGAATTGAAAAAATGAAAGGAAAATAGAGGGATTTCGGGGATATCGGGAGCGATGGCGGACCTGAGGCGATGGTGCGGTTAGGGTTTCTGCAAACAGGGTAGCAGAATCACGGAGGGGTAAGGAGGCCCGGGAGGAGAGAGGAAGATTCAATCAAACGCGGGCGAAGATTTGCAAGGGTAAACACAAAAGTGGGAGGGAGAAAAAAATCGGGTGGGGCTGAAGGGATCAATGGACGGAAATCAGGGGAGGGGAGAGATCCCCTCCTCCAGTAACGTGGTAGCAGGAGAAACCAGTTGAGGAGGGAAGCAAGGAATGCAGAAAGAGAATGACAGAGACATACCAGTGCTTGGGAACCGATGGCAAGCAAGAATGGGAAACAGGTGCTTACCTAGGGCACAGAAAAAACCAAGGTACGTAATCCCAAACAATAAACTGGAAGATTACTGCTGCTATATGAAATATCATGCATTCATCTGTAAGTTTATAGGGTTTTGGCCATCTGAAAAGGATCTAACAAAATGGATTCAACTAAGGTGGAAGCCAAAAGGACATATAGACCTAAAACTAGGAGCAAAGGGCTTTTTTACACTCATTTTTGCAAACCTAGAAGACAAGGAGAGAAGTTTTGAAGAGGGGCCATACTTCATGCACAATGCTGGACTATTTATGAGACATTGGGAGGACAGATACAACCTAGATGCTGAGAAACTACTGGCAGCACCCATATGGGTCAGATTGTATGGGTTACCAACGGAATTTTGGGACCCTGATATATTGGAAGGGATTGGAAACTCGATCGGAGCTTTTGTCAAAGTGGCAGAGTCGACCAAAAGGGGGAAGTACACATCCTACGCTAGGATATGTGTGTACATGAACATAGCAGAACCCTTGCCGGAATATATAGAAGTGGAATACCATGATGAAATATGGAAGCAGCCAATAGATTATGAGCATATTCCCTTCAGGTGCAGAAGGTGCCACGAGTACGGACATCTATACAGACAGTGCCCACAGAATAGAGAGGGGGAAGCAACAAGAATTATGGAGGAAGAAAAAAGGAAAGTAGAAGGATCGGATATACGCGAAAATGGTTTCAAGGAAGTTCAGAGAAGGCAAAAACCAAGGCAGGAGGGAACGAGAGGACAACCAAAGGAAAAGAATATACCAGTTGAAAACCAGAACAAGTTTCAGGTCCTTCAGGATGAGGAAGAAGAAATTGAAGGTGGAAAGAAGGCAGAAGAGGATGATGAAAATGCACCAAAGGAAATCATAATCGAAACAATAGGAAAAAGTATAAGCCAGAACAGAGAAGGAGAAGTAGAGATGGGTGAAAGCCAGGAGAACATAGTGGAACAAATGCAGAGGGAATCAGAGAATCGAAAAGATAATGGGGCCGAAGAGGAAAGAATAATGAAGAAACTGCTTCAAGAATGGAAGAACTTAGATGAAAGATTCATACCGGAATCACAGAAACAACAATATAAGGAAGCCTTCCAGAAATACAAAGAGAATAAGGGCAGTATTCCAGAGATCGGAATAGATCAAACAGGATCATAGGGAAATCAAAACCTGGGAATGGATGGTAATGGAAAAGGGGGCAAGAACAGAGGCAGACAAACAATAAATGAAACGATTCAAGCAGTGGGAGAAACACTAGTCAATTCAGGTAGAGTGATACCTCTATCAGAGGTATTTCAACAACTATCAAAAAGTTATAAATGATAATTACAAGTTGGAATATTAGGGGGCTCAACAGTAAGGGCAAGCAGAGATATTTAAAGGGGAGATTGAAGAAGGACAAACCCAGCATAATGTTAATTCAGGAAACAAAAATGAACCAGCAATAGCTGCAAGAAATAATGAAAAGGATGAGACCTGAATATGAGGTAATGGCTCAAGATGCGGTCGGTTCAGCCGGGGGCCTAGCAATTATATGGAATCCTGAGGAAGTAATTTTTGAGAACTGGATTAGCCTCCCTAGAATATTAACAGGCATGTATAGGTTGACAGGAATGGAGGAAAGAATTCTTATTTCAGGGGTTTATGGCCCCCACTTACCCAGGGAACGGAAGGATTTCCTAAAGAACATGCAGGTAATAAGACCAATCATCCCTGGTAACCTATGGATAATAGGAGGAGATTTTAACTTGATTCACGATCTAGGAGAAAAGAAAGGAGGTATAAGATGACTAGATCATAGCATGGAGGAGTTTAATGAGGTAATAACAGAACATAGACTATTTGATATTCCCACAACTAATGGTGTCTTTACATGGAATAATAGGAGGGGAGGAAAAAAAGATAGCCTCGAGATTATATAGGTTCCTATTATCTGAACAAATATTGAACCGAGATGTATTCATAGAAACGAAAATCCTTCCAGGGCTAGGGTCGGACCATTGGCCGATCCGACTAGAAATTGATATCAAGAAAAACAATGGTAAGAAACCATTTAGATTTAAGACTTTCTGGCTCATAAATCCCGAATTCTTACGAAAAATGGAAGAATGGTGGACTCAGAGCAGAGTTAAAGGGAAAGGAAAAATGCATACCATTCAATTGAAGCTCAAGGAAATTAAATGTAAAATTAAAAAGTGGAACAAAGAGGAGTTTGGGAACATCATGGAGGAAAAACAAAAATTAGAGAAAGAAATGGAGGATATCCAACAGAGAATAATTTTGGAAGGAAGGGATGAAGAGAGGAGTAAGGAGGAGGGCAGAATAATTAACCAACTGGAAGAGAGAAGAAAACAGGAGGAGATTTTGTGGAGGCAAAAGTCAAGGATTAAATGGTTGCGCGAGGGTGAGAGGAATACAAAAATTTTTCATCAAGCGATGATACAAAACAGACAAAGGAATCAGATCTTTTCAATTAAAAATGTGGAGGGGGAATGGGTAATAGAACAGGGAGGAATTGAAAAAGTCCTAGTGGATTACCATAAAGAAATTCTCACTGAACCACAGGAGGCACGAGGAGAAGCAATAGAATATATCTGCAAGGAAATACCAAGACTCATAACAAATGAACAGAACAAGGCTCTGATGAGGGCAACAACTATGGAAGAGGTTGAGGAAGTTGTTATGAATATGAAAAAAGGCAAGGCTCCAGGGCCCGATGGGTATACAATAGAATTCTACCAGGCAGGCTGGAACTTCTTAGGACAAGAAATCTTAGAAGCAGTCGAGGAATCAAGAATGAAGCAAAAGATCTGGACAGGTATTAACTCGACCTTTCTAACCCTGATCCCTAAAAGTAATAAGTCAGAGGATGAACAAGGATTTCGCCCAATAGCACTATGCAATGTCATTTATAAGATTATAGCTACCCTGATAGCGAAAATATTAAATCCTTTACTCCCGAATATCATCTCACCCGAACAAACTGGCTTTATCGAGGGACAACAAATACTTGATGGACTAGTAGTTACACAGGAGATGATTCATTCCCTAAATCAAAAGAAGCAACGAGGAATGATGATGAAACTAGATCTATCAAAGGCCTATGACAGCTTGAGCTGGAGATACCTTTGAATTGTGCTTGAAGCATTTGATTTCGAAAAGAGATGGATTGAATGGGTCTACAGCATGATCTCAACGCCGATCTTCTCAATACTGGTAAATGGTATCCCATCGAATACCTTTAATGCAACAAGGGGAATAAGACAAGAAGATCCAATCTCTCCTTTTCTATTCATAATGGCAGCTGAAGGGCTAGGGAGAGTTATCAAAAGAGAGCAAAGGGAAAAGAGAATTAAAGGCTTAGAACCATGGGGAAACAATTTGGCAATAACACATCAGCAATTTGTAGACGACATAATGCTATTTGGAGAGGTTTCTATAAAAGAGGTAAGGAATATCAAAAGAGTACTTGAAATTTTCATGGAGGCTTCAGGAATGGAGATAAATAAAGAAAAATCATGTACATTTATATTTAACACCCCTGATTCTATCAAGGCTCATCTTACCAGAACTTTAGGCTTCAGACAAGGGGATCTCCCAACCAAGTATCTGGGGAACCAGTTGGACATAAACCCTACCCGGATGAAAAACTGGCAGGGTGTAATAGATAAAATAAAGAACCGACTGGCAAGCTGGCCATTTAGATCCTTGAACATAGCCAGTAGAATAGTCCTGCTAAAATCGGTCCTACAATCGATCCCTATATACCCTCTGTCCATCAAAGCAACGTCCAAAGGAGTGTGCACAAAATTGAAAGAAATATTTGGGAAGTTTTTATGGGAGGGACCTAAACAACAGAGGAAATGGGCCTTAGTCTCATGGAAAAACCTGGTGAAAGAAAAGAGGAAGGAGGATTAGGTATAAGGGATCCGGAAATGCTGAATAAGATACTAGGAGCTAAATTATGGTGGAGATGGGTATAAGGAGGAAATGATGTGTGGAAAAAAATTAGGGTAAAAAAATATAACATGCCGGACTCAATAGAGGGTAGACTGAGAATTGAAGAAGTCCCAAAAGATTCCTCTATATGGGAATTGGAAAGTCTGAACAGAGACGTGGTCAACAAACATGCTTTTTGGGAAATCCGTGAAGGAAGCAGTGCCAAATTTTGGGAGGATAGGTGGCAGCAGAGAGATAAACTGTCAGAGATACAAACCCTACAAGAAACTCAACAGAAGCGAAGAGGGCAGGTATGGAGTATGTTAGGGATTATTGGAAAAATGAAAAGAACAATGGAAAATGGAGGACTTGGAGGAAACCAGAGGAATGGTTTGAAAATATAAACCAAGAACTGGAGAAAATTTACACTAAAGAAGTAGATTTGAGAAAAATTAAAACTCGACCAGGTATGGACATTCTCAGGTGGGGAAGATCAATGAAAGGAACTTTTACAGTAGAATAAGCCTATTACATAACAACAAAACAAGAAAGGGAGGATGGAGCAATGGATTGGAGAATAATATGGGAAGGAAAGTGGTGGCCAAAAATCACAATATTCGCATGGCTGGTTAGTAAGAGTCGGATTCTAACCTGGGATAAAATCCAAAAGAGAGGCTATTATGGGCCCTCGAGATGTATTCTATGCAACAGAGAATAGGAAAATCAACAGCATATATTAAACAAATGCATTTATGCAAGAAACTTATGGGAGAGGATCAGAGCACTTTTCGGGAAGATAATGAGAGATCCAAGCAGCATTCAGAACACCATAATGCAATGGGGCAAAGGACAATTTCACAGCAGAGTAATAAGAAGAATATGGAAATTATCGGTAGGCTTCGTAATATGATTCCTTTGGAAAGAACGTAACAGGAGGATCTTCAGGGGCCAAAGTTGTCAACCTGAAAGAATTTGGGAGGAGGATTGAAAATCGATCAAAGAAATAGTTATATCCGAGACATGGGAAGAGGAGGACTGGAGAATGAACCAAGAGGAAGGAGGAATAGTTTCCAACTTAAAGATGGAATTTAGTATGATTTAGCCCATAAAAGAGAATAGGAGTGGCCCTCAAATACAAAGTCCCAACCAATTCAGATATCCAGGAGAGCATTTCATAGAACTGAACTTTGATGGGGCGTCTAAAGGTAACCCTGGACCAGCAGGCCTAGGAGGTATCTTCAGACGCAACGGGAACAGGGCTGCGGACCTTTTGGCTAATTGGAGGAGTAAAGAGCCGACCAGAAGTTTGGACAGGAGCTGGCCATCATTGGAAGCGTATCAAAGTTGGGGAGAACTAAAAACATAATAACCCAGGATCATAATGAAGCAGTCACAGTTTGAAGGAGCGAGGAAGGGACTCCCGATCGGGATGAGCAAGGTGGCAATTCGGGCAATTAATGCTCGACAGTGTGGCATGCAGGTAAGAACAAGCGGGGTTCAGGGAATGATTACCACGGGCAAATGGATCGGGGAGACGGATCTCCTCTCAAGGTGAAGGGACGACAAGGTACAGACAGAGGTCGGTAGATCCGTCAGTATGTCAGAGAAGAGAGAGGGGAATGATGGCATGGGAGAACGGGACAACATAGTGGAAAGGGAGGTAAGCTATAAGCGAAGAAGGAGGGGAGGCATAAGGGAGAAAGTTTGGCGAAGAGGAACGAGAAAAATTGCATTCAGAGGAACGGGTGAGGGTGGCGACAATTTGTCGTATACAGTCGGGGGAGAGGGAGAATTCAGGAGACGAATCGAAAGAATAGGGACGCATAGAAGGAAACAAAGACGCAAGGAAAGAATGGCGGCAGATGGTAGTATGACTGCGGGCAGATGAATGAGGAGCAGGGTAGGAGAAGGGAACCAGGGACGAGGAAACCAGTATGTGAAGGGTAAAGGAATAATGGAGGGGGATACAGAACAATTTTTCATACCTGTGTATGATGATTCAGAGAGCAGGAGCGAAGATGTCGAAGTGGAAAAGGCAAAGGACGAACAGGGGACTAGAAAACACGGATGGAATGGGAGAAACGCGAGGAGCAGGACCATGAAGCGAGGAACAGAGGAAGCCGGAGGAATTCAGGATCGAGAAGCTGAGGAAGAGAGTGGAAGATGGATTAGAGGGTGAGGTCGATGAGGCAGGGGAGGCCAGAGGAGACGGGGAGTAGCAGAGGGAAGAAGCAGGCGAGGACAATGCTGTAGAGAAGGCACGGTGGAAGACGGGAAGACCAACGTAGAAGGGGCAAGTAGGAAGGGAAGAAAAACTATTGGGAAGAAATTATAGGTAGCTGAGAGAGCCTATAGTGAGAAGAAAAACTTGAAAATCAGAAGGATAATTGAGCATTGGGAGGAGGAGGCAATACAGGCCCAGTCTGAGGAGGAAATGGAGGATTGGGTGTATCTTCTACTGGATCCAAGACATACCCGTGGTTGTATGACATTATATAAACAATCTCTGCATGTATATTGGGTAATGAAGAGGCTTATGGCCAAGGCTATGGAGCAGATAGCCTTGGAAATGGCAGAATTATCACAGGGGATCCCAAATCTGAAAAAGGAGTCGAGGAACATTCAAATCACCCTACTCATGCAGGATAAGAGGCTGGAAGAAATTCAGCAATAGCTAGAGGCGAGTGGCATGGTAATCAAGAAGGAGAAGGAGCAGCAAGAAGATGCAGGGAACCAGTGAAGAAAAATCATGTTTTTTGAGTTTTTAAAAAGTGTAGTTCTTAGTTTTCATTAGTTATGTGTAGGATCTCTGTTAATTTTTATTTGCAATCATATGACAATAGTTGCGGATATAAGGCTGATGTATATAAAGCATGGAAAGATAGGCTGAAAACTTTCTATTTTTGGTTAGCTGTTAAAAACTACAGGTGGTCAAGAAACCCGGTTTCCCCTCAGGGAGGGTTGAGACCACCTTAAGATTGTAGTGGTTTCAAATTTGTTAATAGAAAATGGTAACTCCTCAGCTTACAAAAAAAATGATTAGTATAATAGTGATACAAAATAGTAAAACATAAAACATAAAACAAATAAACAATATAATAATAACATGAATTAAATAATGATAATTATTAGTATAATAGTGTTACAAAATAGTAAAGCATAAAACATAATATATATAGTAATAACATGAATTAAAATTATTAATATAGTAATAACTTGAATTAAATAATGATAATGATTAGTATAATAGTGTTACAAAATAGTGTTACAATATAGTAAAACATAAAACATAAAGAGACAAAGAATATAATAATAACATGAATTAAAATTATTAATATAGTAATAATATGAATCAAATAATGATAATGATAATTATAATAGCATTACGAAATTGAGTTACAAAATAGGTTAACATAAAAGATAAAACAAACAAAGAATATAGTAATAACATGAATTAAATAATGAGAATTATTAGTGTAATAGTGTTACAAAATAGTAAAACATAAAACAAACAAACTATATAGTAATAACATGAATTTAATAATGTTAATGATTAGTATAATAGTGTCCACATGGGGTAGCTCAAGTGGCAGTGTCTATGGAAATGAAGTCTTACCGAACCGGAAGTCTTGGGTTCAAATCTTGGGCTACCCCTCCCCTGTAGCGGGGTGTGTAATGGACATGAAAATAGGAGAGTCCTACCAAAGCTTACAAAAAAAAATGATTAGTATAATAGTGCTACAAAATAGTGAAACATAAAACAAACAAACAATGTAGTAATTACATGAAATAAAATTATTAATATAGTAATAACATGAATTAAATAATGATAATGATGAGTATAATAGTGTTAAAAATAATGTTGCAAGTAGTAAAACATAAAACATAAAACAAACAAACAATATAGTAATAATATGAATTAAAATTATTAATATAGCAATAACATACATTAAATAATGGTAATGATTCGTATAATAGTGTTACAAAATACTAAATCATAAAACATAAAACAAACAAAGAATATAGTAATAACATGAATTAAATAATGTTAATGATTAGTATAATAGTGTTACAAAATAGTAAAACATAAAACATAAAACAAACAAATTGTATTGTAATAACATGAAATAAAATTATTAATATAGTAATAACATGAGTTAAAGAATGATAATGATTAGTATAATTGGGCTACAAAATAGTGTTACAAAATAGTAAAACATAAAACATAAAACAAACAAACAATATAGTAATAACATGAATTAAATAATTATAATGATTAGTATAATTATGTTACAAAATAGTGTTACAATATAGTAAAACATAAAACATAAAGCAAACAAACAATACAGTAATAACATGAATTAAATAATTATAATGATTAGTATAATAGTGTTACAAAATAGTGCTATAATATAGTAAAACATAAAACATAAAACAAACAAACAATATAGTAATAACATGAATTAAAATTATAAATATAGTAATAACATGAGTTAAATAATGATAATTATTAGTATAATAGTGTTACAAAATAGCGTTCCAAATTGTAAAACATAAAACAAACAAACAAACAAACAATATAGTAATAATATGAATTAAAATTATTAATATAGTAATAACATAAATTAAATAGTGATAATGATTAGCATAATACTGTTGAAGGGACAATGTCTCTTATAAGAGAAATTGGACCACTTTGAACGGATACTGCTTGTATGAATAAGCATGTCCACTGTGACATTAGGTTGCCTCCATCACTAGGAACTAGACTGTAGCATCCTGCCACTGTAAATTCATATGATTTGTAATGGTAGTTAGTCAGCAAGTGAAAGTGGAACATCAACATCCCACTAGGTTACCACCCCTTGCCTATTCGTGAATGGAAGCAGGAAACAATCACGTCGGACTTTATTATAGGTCTGGTCAGAACCAAGAAGAAAAATGACCCTATTATGGTTGTAGTTGACAAATTAAAAAATACCTTTTATTTTATACCAATTAAATCCACCTATAAATCTATTCAAATTTCTTATATATTTATGAAATAAATATTCAGGTTACATGGGATACCCAAAGTGGTAATATCTAATTGGGATTTCAAGTTTACATCTTCATTTTGGAAGAATCTTTTCTCTAGTTTGGGTACACAAATTGAATTTAGCATAGCCTATCACCCTCAAAAGGATGGGTAGACTGAGGGATCCAACCAGGTATTGGAAGATATGTTAAGAATGCTTGTGATGCAACATTCAAGTAAATGGGAGGATTACCTCCATTTGATTGAATTTTATTATAACAATGGATACCATGACTCCTTAGGAATGATCCACTTTGAGGTATTGTATGGGAGGAAATGTAGGATACCCATGGACTAGGGCAGCCTTGTCAACAAATTGGCATTAGGTCCTGACATGCTAACCGAAATGGAGCAAACAGTTGAAAAGGTTGGTCATGATTTGAAAGATTCTATGAATAGGTAAAAAGCTTATATAGATAACAAAATAATCTACAAAGAATTTAAGTAAGAGGATCATGTATATTTACGAATCAAGATAATGAAATGCACTCTATAGTGGAGCAGATGTGCTAAATTAGCACCTCGGTACTGTGGTTCCTTTCAAATATTGGAATGAATTGGGCCAATAGCATACAAAATTTTGCTACCAAGCCATATCCACATTCAAAAAGTCTTTCATGTCTCTCTACTAAAAAAGTATTTGTACTATTCTAAGCATATAATTAACTGGGAAAATGTACAAGTAATTTAAGTAGTGAATTAAATTCGTGTGCATACAAATATGTATATATATATATGTATCAAGTTTCAAAATAAAATGATAATAATTCATCATGGTGGGCAGGTTGAACCAGAAGGAAAATTCCTAGAAGATCATCTTTGTATTCTCTATCACAGAGAAACAACATTACATAGACGAGTCATCACCTAGGTTAAAGTGTAATGGAAGCACTATGGCCAAGGGGAGGCTACCTTGGAAGACGAGGATATTATCTGTAAGGCTTATCATGCTTTATTTTTAAGAGTTATAATGAACACCAGGGATGGTGTTCCTCATAAGAGGGGTTATATGTGACACCCTGAATGACATTTACATGTTATAGTACTGATTATTGTTTTACTTTTATATTTCATTGTCATATTATGTTCCAACAGAAACATCAAGGAAATCATGACTAAATTTGCCAAGTGACTTTAGAATGATATCTGAAATAAACAGATATATTTCTAGAAACAAAAATTTGGTTACATAAACCTCCTAAGACAGTTATTGGTTGTTACACACCCTTTCCCCCAAGAGGAGAGATTCGAAAAGCCTTGGGAAAGAAAAGGAAGGGGATTGAGAAGGCAAGAGATGCCAAGTAATAAAGAGAACCTCCTTGAGCTAGGTGAAACAAACCAGTGGGAGCCTTGGACACAACCCGAGAAGGTCAAAAAATCGAAACCGAACTATAGTCATGAGGATTCAAAGTTACTCAATCCACCTAGTGTATGCTAGTGTTTAGAGAAGAAGAGATCAGGGGAGGCTTTGGAAATCATAGCCAGACTCATGGTTGGATGGAGAGATCTTCTAAGAAACAAAAAACTAACTAAACGAAAGGAAACATATAAGTATCTAAGTATTTTTTTAGAATTTCTTCAAATTGCTTATGCAGGTTGTGAATATGGGATAAAGATCAAACAGAGAGAATTGTTCTACCTTTTATTCTTAAAAAGAAGAAAAATTGTAGAACATGACTCTGGATAGAACATAACAACCAAGTCATTCATGAACCTGAAGTTTTGTTTTACTTTTATAGCCTATTCCTCTACTAGAATTTACAAACGTATAGATTATAGACTTTGAGAGAAATATACAGGCGTCTTAAACTGAAATAAGAAATACATGTATGATAATGATGAATTAGAACATAAAACATAAAACAAACAAACAATATAGTAATAACATGAATTGAAATTACTAATATAGTGATAACATAAATTTAATAATGATAATGATTAGTATAATAGTGTTACAAAATAGTAAAACATAAAA
>APFE031515015.1:0-10941 GCA_000404065.3 Pinus taeda
GAATGATGTGTATCTAGAGAAGGATAGCTCTTGTTTGGTTTGTTTGTCACTAGAGAGTCTTAGACTCCTAGGGAGGTTAGATTTGTCCGCAAATATAACTCATTCCGTGTGACACTATTATTTATAGGTATACATTCGACACCACGAAATTTGATAAGCTTCTTTAAGCATTGCAATATGTTTTTAACATTTCGATTTCGGTTTCTTGGTCTACCGTTCGAGTTCTCTAGCGAGTTCTTTTCCCCATATGGATGAAAAGCACATGGTTTATAAAATTGAATTACATGTTCCAAAACCTAGTATAGGGTGTCCTTCAATTTAATTGTTTGTTTGATTCAGACCCTACCAGGGTTTGACATACTTTCTATGGCTGTGAGCCTTCCTTATGGTTTGAATACTACGGCCTTGGATTTGACTCTTATTAATTTGTATTAAATTACCTTGGTCAATAGACTTTGGTATGTTTGTCTTATTCGTAATCTTTTGAATAATAATATATATACCTCTTATTTTATCTTAGTCATCGAGTCTATGCCAACCATGGTGTTTATAGTTCTCTTGTTTAATCATATGGTGTCTGTCACATATACTCAACTTTTCCTCATCTAGTTTATGAGTAGTTTGTAAATTTTTTGTTATGAAACACAAAGGTGGTGGGTCTCAATATACTTAGACTTTCTAGGTCTATATATTATACGACAGTCCTTGTAGGTATTATAGCCTTATATGTAATTTAGTAGTCACAATATTATATCTTTTATGGCGCACTTACAATTTCGACCCATGAATATTAAATTCCTTCATCTTATATAATGTCTTTTAGTTTTCTTACTATTTGTTTCACATTTTCTGTATTATTGTTTATGAAGTTAGACTTAGTATTATTTCTTATGAAGTTAGACTTAGTATCTTGTTTATATTAGTATTATTGTTTATGAAGTTAGAATTAGTATCTTGTTTATATTAGTATTATTCTTTATAAAGTTAGATTTAGTATCTTGTTTATATTGTACTAGAGAAGAATGAGACCCTTATCACTTTTATAACCTAGTTCTCCTTATCACTTTTATAGCCTAGTTTTTTCTATGTTATTAGGAATATTTTTATAAGAATTAATATATTTCCTAGTTCATTATATATTTGCTCAGATTGAATTTACTCATTATATACTTGCCCAGATTGATTTTTCTCTTGTATTTATACAAGAGATTTATCATATTCCCTTTTCAATTAACACGTTATAACCTTTGTATTATTACAATCCACTCTTCCTCTAACTAAAGTCACAAACAAAATGAAATATTAACTTAGTTTAGTGGAATATGAAGTGTATTCCATGCCTCCTTTCCCTAAGAGAAAATCTAATTTATAATATATAATCATTTTATTTCTATCTCCTCCTAGAGATAACATGGCTTGAGTATCCTAGTCGATGTTCCTTCATCTAAGTAGTATACTTATGGAATAACAAATAATTTTGTACATTATGATCGTTAACACCCAAAGGGTATTAATAAAAGATCTATCTTTACCATATTAAACGTGAATTTGATTAATAGATTGAAATCCCTATCTCTGATTTTCTATATGTATAGTATACACATTATATAGAATATCCATTAGACTTTAGATCTTTCATAGTTGTAGACTAATACCTTTCTACATCAAGATACTAAATTTCTAAGATTTTCTAATTCATATACTTTTAATAACAACTACATCATCCTTTATCTCATTCTTCGATACAAAATAAAATTCAGAATCTACCACTGCCCATTTACCTTATTATCCTTTAGATACTATTCATTCTATTCATACATACTTACCTAATAACACAAATTGATACCTTATTACAAGTAGATGTATGCATGCAAAACTTTTAGTACCTACTTCTTTCTTCTCAATTGTCACTGAAAGAGATTTAGTATCCAAAATATATACTTGCATGCATAAAGAAATTCATATACGGATAACGATAATATAATATATGTTCCCTGCATGCATATAAAATTTTGTATACATTTAACATTAACATATAAGAGAACAAAACGATTAGACTGTGGATGTATAATTACAATATGTACAACTACATACAACTAGGCATTATTTTCCCTATTCTAGCAATATATATCAGTGAGAAATTTAAACTCAATAATAGGACACGACTAGAATTTTGATTCTAAATGTAATCAATGTTTGGGGAATACCCAAGAATAAATCATGTTCCACCCAACCACAAACTATCTTCGGTAGTTCCCCCTTGAGCTAAGACCTTCTTGCCTTCGGGAATCTTGGCAACCCTTTGATTCCTAGGTGGTCTGGTTTATAAATTTCTTCCCAACATATTTTTAGCGACATCCTGCTTTAAGGCCTGCCAACCTTTTTCCTAGGCCTTTTTGTTTTGGTTTTTTTGAAAAAGATTCTTTTCTTTTTCTTTAAATCGTACATTTCTCTCTTGCTATGCTTTATTCCACCTCACTTAGTATTTCTCTCCAACTAAGTGATTAACATAATCTCTCTCCCATTATGTTAATATTTTCAATTATTTTTTCCTAGGGATTTTTAGGTTACTTTTAGGGAAGGTCAAACATGTGGACTTTAATGACCACCAACGTTTCATAAACTAACAAGAAGTATTCTAAAACTATAGTTCTCTTTCTTGAATATTCACAAGCAATATCATTTATTAATTTAATAAAGTAGAAAATAATTACATCATCAACTGGTTTCCATCTTGACTTCCATATCCATTAAGTCCACAATAATCAAAAGTCTAAAAATAATCATGTCTAGAAAAAAGAAGACATAAGGGTGTTACAAAAGTTCCTCCACTGCACCTTGACCTGCTTGATTACTTGATTCTGAAGCATGATCTACCCCCAATCTAGAATGAAAAGTGGATCTAGTTGGAATGCTCCCCTAGATTCCACTTGTATCACAAACCAATCAACAACATCATTAGCATCATGTACATACCTTTTAAGTAAACATATATGGAAGACATCATGTACTTTCTCAGTGGGAGGTAAGGCCAATCTGTAGGTGACTAGCCCCGCTTAAAAAAAAATGAAATGGTCCACAAAATCGTGGTGCTAACTTGGCACAAGACCCAATCTTGAATGAAAATTTTCTTGTTCTGATGAAAAGGTAAACATACTCCCCCACTTAAAATTCCTTGTGCATCCTTTGTTGACCTGCATACCTCTTTTTCCTATCTTGAGCTATTTTCAATAATCACCTAATAAAAATTACTTCTAGTTCCATCTCCTTCAGTATATCAAGCACGATATACACCTTGTTCACTAGATCACACTTGTTTATAGGTATTTCATTTCTTTCCATAAAGATCCTCAAATGGACTCCTTCTCAATAACTCTTTATTCCCATTTCTATAGGTGAACTCTACCAATGGTAGACATTCTTCCCACCTCCTTATCTAATGCATGACATACATTGTCAAGATGTCTTCTAACACTCTAATCATCCTTTCATCCTTTCCATGATCCATTTGAGGATGATATGATGTGCTATAGGTTAACTATGTCCCAAAACCAGCAAACAATTCCCTCCAAAATTAGAGGTGAACTTAGCATCCATATATGATATGATCTTCATGGGTCACTATGCAATCTCACTATTTCCTTTATAAATATCTAAGCCATGTTGCTTGCTAGGTGAGTAGATTTAATAGCTACAAAGTTGGATATCTTGGTTAACTTGTCTACCACCACCATTATGGCATCATGCTTCCTAGCTATCCTTAGGAGACCAACGATGAAATCCATTGAAATGAATTCCCACTTCCAGAAAGTGGCAACTAATAATTTTGGCAATGAAGTGGGAAGAGGAGGATTCCAGATAATGTAGAGAGGTGTTTTGTAGGATCAAAGACAAATTACAATGAATAAGCTCAAGAGGGTATCTCAAGGCGAAGAGAAATTTTGGGCAGGGGTAGGGAGAATCCATGATATCAACCTTGTTCGTATATCGGGTTTTTTATACAAAAATTGCTTGTGTACGAGTATGTACCAAATGGGTCATTAGATAAATACTTGTTCGATAAGTAGGGCAAGGGATAAATAGTTGCGTTGCAGTAGAGCTCACAATATCGAATAACAATGGAAGTAGCGAAAGCCATAACCTATTGGCGTGAAGAGTGCTCAAAATGGGTTCTCCATCATGACATCAAACTGGAGAATATATTGTTGGATGAAAGCTTTTGTTCCAAGATATCTGACTTTTTGCTAACAAAGCTAGTGGATAGAGAGCATGGTCTTAGTGTGTCAAACATGAAATGGACTCCTGGATATCTAGCACCTGAGTACTAGATGTAGAAAGTGAAAAATAAAATGTATACGGTTTTGGGATTATACTTCTGCAAATTGTTAACACAAGGAGGAATATATGCTTCAACTAATCAACTAAGGAAGGAGATGAATGGTTCTTTCCAAAGAAGGCTTTTAAATGGGTGGTTTTAAAGAGGAATGTGGAGGAGGTGTTTGAAAAAAGAATTTTAAGTGGAGTCAGAAATGATGTCCTTCAGACGGAAGCGATTAAGAGAATGGTGAAGATAACATTTTGGTGCATTCAAAGTAGACCAAATGAAAGGCCTTACATGGGAAAGGTTTCTAAAATTCTGAAAGGAACCCTCAAAGTTTTGCAACCTCCTAAGCCAAATTTCCTTATCAACTTCCTCCATGCCAAAGAGGCCAGGGCTTAAATCCTTTGAGGATTATCGTCCAATATCTCTGTGCAATGTAATTTCCAAGATAATTGCAAACAAAATCAATGAGGTATTGTCTAAACATATTTCGAGTAATCAGTTTGGGTTCCTTCTCATTTCTTCACGACTTCAAGAGGAGTGAGGCAGGGGTGCCCATTATCGCCATTACTTTTCATATATTGATTTAAGGACTCAGTTGATTGATTATAAAGGTTGCAGGAAGAGGATAAATGAAATTTATATATTTTGGTTCACAACTCTCAATTATCCATCAATTGTTTGTAAATGATGTACTCTTGTTTGGTCTAACTGTGCTTGGGGAATGGAGACAAATGTAAAGTATTTTAAATTTATTCTGCCTTGCATTAGTAATGATGGTATGTAATGATAAGTCTTTTTGTTTGAGTTCAAACATTGACCAATGAAGAATAAAGTCTCTTAAATCAGTCCTCCCTTATAATTTCTATATTTTGGAAGAAGGTTTTAAATATTTGGGTTTATTTCTTAAACCCAATGGATATAGAGTTTCAAACTAACAATGGTCGATTAAGAAGATGGAGGATAAATTTGGCCTATGGAATAATCGATGGTTGACACTTGGTGGTAGATGGGTCTTATTTAAAGTAGTTTTAGAAACTATTCCAATCTACTGGATGAGCTTGATTAGATTACTAGAAAGTGTTCTGAGGGATTTGCAAAAAATTTGCAAAAGGTTTCTATGGGTTCGTAAAAGTTCCAAAAAGTATATTGTGTTGGTAAAATGGAGAAAAATATAAACTGCTAAGAGTTTTGGAGGTTGGGGTTTACACGAACTAGCTATCTTTGTTGATGCTTTGGTAGAAAAAAGTTGTTGGCAAGCTATTTTATTTCCTGGTTTTTGGAATACAATTATCCATTCAAAATATATAAAACAAATCTTTGGGGTGGATTGGCTTAGGATAAAGCATATATGTCTCAAGGGATATTCAAGTATCTGGTCTAATTTGGTTCAAGATCTGAGTAAACTAGACAATAGGATTGCATGGATGGTTGGTTCGGGATGCTAAGTGTTACTTGGTATGGATCCTTGGTTGGGCATTGAAGGATAGTAAAGACTGCCTGAATTGGTAGCTCTTCACCAAAAAGGATTGTTTTCTCTTTTCGATGTTTGTGTGTGTGATAACATTGTTCTAATGAAAATTTATGGATTGATGCTAGTATTTTAGGTCTTGATGAAGAATGGGAGAATTTTATCTACATGATTAAATGATATGGTATTGTATTAAAGGAATATGAGCCTAATAGATTAATATGGTGATATAAATTGTATTAAGAGATATTACAACTAAATTGGCATACTAATCTTTAATGGATAATTTTAACTAACAAAGAGCTCCTTGGTGGAGCAACCATATATGGAAAAGCCAAGGGAAACTTAAAGTTAGGCTTTTTTTTGTGGTTAGTTTTATCAAAGAAAATTTTGACATGGGATGTTATAAAAAAGAAAGAATGTAAAGGCCCCAACATTTGTACGTTGTGCAAGAAAGAGGACGAATCTATTCCCCATCTACTGTGCTATCGAAAATGAATTTTTAAGTAAGCGAAAAATGATTTAAATTGGTGGGGTCTTTGAAGGGAAGTGCAATGGAAGAAAGATTATGGTTTTGGATTAAAATATTTTCTTATTCTAGTTTTCAATTCCTTCCTTTTTTTGTTTTATGTGGAATTTAGTTGTAGAGAAATAAAGTTTTATTCCAAGATGATTATACTGACTTTCTTTCATAGCTCGTATAATTAATAGTGCTTTCTTGGAGCAGATTGTCTCAGCAAAGAGAAAGGATTAAAGGCAAATTCAAGAAATTCAATTTGAAGAAAACATTCCCTTTGGTTTTTTTGATGGAGCATGTAAGCAAGGTCATTGCGGAGTAGACATAGTTCTTCACCTATCATCTTCTCACATTTTTGGTTTAAAGTTGGGCCTATGGAATGACACTAACTAGAAGGCACAACTAATTAGTCTTTGGGGGTTGCTTCATTTTTCTTTATTGAAGAATATAAAGAGGATACAATTTTTCGATGATTCAAAGACAACCATTGAATGGGAAAACAAAAGATTCCAATTTCATTGTCTACATCTTGAGGTGTGGCAGCGTAAAATTCGAGATCTGCAAGAAGAATTCTATTAAGTCCAAATTCTTCACATTTTTAGAGAATCTAATGGTTTGGTTGATCTCTTATCTAAACAGAAAATTTTGTTGGGGAATGAGTTTGCTGAGATTTCAGAAATAAGAGATAATCGTGTGATGTCCCATTTCTATGATTTTCTGTTTTGATGCTCTGCCTCTCTATATTTCTTTAATATCTTCAGGTTTTAGCCAAAATCAAGATGTAATGTCTAAAATCTGTGATGTAATTTCAGAATAAGTCCTGTAAAAAGACTTGACATTTTATCTTTTGATTTTTATAGTTTAAAAAAAGACTTCCTCCACACTGATAGAAGTGAAGTTGGGGATTCCATATATGAGATGCCTCCTCGTCCTCTTATTATTTAATGTTCATGCATGTATAGGATGTTATTTCATATGCTATAAAATTTCTATAAGGCTACCTTCATAGTAGAGAAGGTGATTGGTTATAATCGTATATAGATTTTCCTGTCTATCAATGTTTTATAACTCATTTGCCCCTTTATTTTATTATATAGAGAGGTGATACACTCATGTAATCAATAAACAATAAATTGCAAAATAACAATTTTGTTGGTTGAATTATGATAGAGGATAACAAAGTCTTGATTCCTTATGTGGTCATTCTAATCGTAATATTAATTAGATTTTATCTTTTATATCATATAGCATTAGATTTTCCATTTGTCCAGTTTTCCAATTTTCTGTATTCTAATTTTGATTATATTTTTCCATGGCAGCATATGCACTGCAGCATAAAGAACATATACCATCAACATTTTCTCCATTTCATAGCTAGTCCTACCTAAAAATTTCAAAACAATCATACTAAGAAAATATGAATGGGAAAACAAGGTAGACTCATAAAATTTGTGGAGAGACAAAACTTCTGGTTAAACACTATACTTTGATCTATGTGGAATAAAGAGAACCAAATCCAATAGAACTTGTGCAAGGTTGAGAGAAGGCAAAGGATATATGGGTTGGCTGCAATGCTTAAGATACATGTTGAGGCCAACCACATGACCTGGATAGAGACAAACCTTGTGCATGAAGTCATATAGAAGTTTGGATATCAATTTTCATGCAATGTCCAACTTGTTGTTACCACGAAATTAACCCGACAAAATGTTCAAAATTAATAATATTTTAATCAGTGAGAAAAAACATTCCTTTAGTTTACTATTTTGTGCGCCTGCCAATGTAATGATGACACAAACCAATTCCCATTCAACCTTTACATCAGACTATTAGAGGTTTCGAAATTTGAGCCTCTTCATCTCTAGAATATGGATGTATGATCCAATCTTGCTTACATAATCCAAGGTCCATTCGTCGCAAGATAAAGAGTGCCTCATTTTCCATAGCTCACCATGCTTGCAAAATGCTTACCCTCCTTGTACACAAATATCAAGGGAATCTACTATTCAATACATATTCCTTAATCAAGAGTAAAGGAACATTTGGTATATGATGATTTGGAAAATCACTTGTGGCTTGAAATGTTCTTAACAGGGTTTCAATGCCTTCAAGTTTTCATGGTTTTACATCTAGCATTTAGTTTTAAATAACATAGGATTTTGGTTCGATGATGGACTATCGTGTATGCTAAGACAATTATTTTACATATGATAAGAAATGGGATCCTATTTTGGTTATAACTAGTTGCATTTTACTCTATACTTGGTTTTACAAAAAACTTCATGATTGTTCTATATATTATAGTTAGTTTATAAAATCTCATGTTTTAAGAATATTGACTATTTGAAGTGATGTTTATCCAAAATGATAAATCTAGAACTTATTTTATAAATGATATTTTATCTAAAAATTCAATAATATTATGAAAAGGTGTTTGTAATCGATCAATTATCATTTGGTAGGGATTTAATAAATTATGGTTACTTGAAAGAAAAAGCAAGTTTAATACAATTTGGGTAAAATATTGTTTGTAATAGATCAATTATAACTTGGTAGGGATTAACAAATCATGATTACTTGAAAGAAAATGTAATTTTGATACAATCTGACTCTTATTATCTTACTCATCATAAGACTTTTCTAGATAAAATCATTGTGAGCATGAAAGTAGAATGATGGCATGTACTTGTGTCCTCCTATAGTCACAAGGTACCTTTTGGACACACTGTTATCCCTCGAGCATGCATCATTGACATGTTTCTCCTTTGCCTCATGGAACTCAAAGTTTCTCCACCTGAACTATGTCTCACAATAAACTCACTTATATAATCCCTATAGCCTTAGTTACTTAGAGGAATATCATGACTCTTTGATATATTGCAAGCAATGTTATTTCCACTTCTACTTCAATTCATAAATCCATCCATAAACACATGAAAATTATATGCACGACATTA
Organism: Pinus taeda; assembly: GCA_000404065.3. Classification (NCBI taxonomy): domain Eukaryota; kingdom Viridiplantae; phylum Streptophyta; class Pinopsida; order Pinales; family Pinaceae; genus Pinus; species Pinus taeda. Next base: position 9,267 of record APFE031515015.1, read on the forward strand.
ATCCATCATAAACATCATCATCCACATGCACATGTTTATAATGGAATAACCTTCTGGACTTCTTATTTTATTAATGAATCAACCTTGAAACAATCATTGAGGCAATGGCTCGGGTTACAAGAGTACAAAGCCAAAATAACTAATATATAGAGGTTCCAACATTGTTTCACCCTTTAGAACCCTTTCAGATCTCTCCAACATATACACAGGTTGCCTTGGCACCCTTTGGGTCATCTCGAGACCACCACAAGTCATCTTGGTACCTTGTGGTTTATTATCAATCTCCTTGGCCCATCCTCGGCTTTGGTCTACATGATTGCAGGCCCCAAGCCTTTCTTCACGCAACTCCTTCACACCCTTTAGTTTTCACTTACTTTAAATTTCATTTGTGAGCCCAATTATGATATCGAAGGTTAGCTAAGTTCATTCAAGTTCCTCCTCCTCCATATTGTGACTTCTCTACTTATACAAGTCATGCCTCATGTTTTTCCACCTTCTCATGGGTCAACTCACCCTTGTTATTGAGCACCTTAGGTTAGACCGACTCATCCTTTCACCGAACGACCACATTGTTTTCCCATCATGAACACATGTCCTCACTCCACACTCAACTGATGTGCCTCTCGTTTGGTCATTCATTGCACTCGACTGTCACTTGACTTGTTGTGTCACGAAGATGACATGCCCCTTAATTGGTCATCCATTCCAACTTTCTCGTCACTCAGCCTACCATGATACTATGATGACATGGCACTCGATTAGTTATTTGGGGGACTCATCCCACATCTTTTTCCATCATGGTTCCCTCCTCTCAGCCGAACATTCCCTTGGATGACCTCCTCCCATCGTTCAATTGTTTTCTATGGGTGTTTTGCTTGTGCCTTGGGGCACCCATGTTTCTTATCTTAGACTCATCTTAGGACCTTTTATCCATCACTTGGATAGGTCGACTACTTGGTCATTCACATGCATCATGCCACCAAGATTCTCACATGCACCCAATGGAAACCCCAATTGTCAATTTTTCGACACCTCATGTCAGTGGCCCCTCACCCAAACTCCCGTTTCATCACAATTCTTGTGATATATTCATTGCAAATCATGCAACGAAGATTTCACCCATAACATGCACCTCAGTTAAAGGCACACCCAATTTTATGGATTAATATCCTCCACCACTCAAAGCTACTGCCCTCCTAACAATAGTCCATTCATAAACTTTTGTTCACCTCCTATTGGATATCATCATCGTGATGAAGATATCTCGATGATATCTCTGATTTCATATATGGAAATAAGTCTTGCATATCGCCATGTTTTGGAACACCATCATGATGCTCTACTAATACCACTAGCACACCAAGCTCCATAAGAACTCATGTCTCACAATGAAATATCCTTAACCTCATATCATCATGACTCCACCAATTTTCTATTTTAGAGGCACCGCCCTAGGTACAACCATGATCTGACTCGTCATCTAACTACAATAATGAGCCATCTCCTCATGGATCAATGAGATAAAAAGGAGTTTTGGTCATGGTGACCTCCATCCTCATGTAGGTTTTAACCCTGTACAGAAATTACCTGCATACGAATTCTAAAACAAAGAAAATAAACAATGCGAGAGCATAACACATAAAACACATATGCACAAAGATTTTCCCCTGGATCC
>APFE031515040.1:758-27598 GCA_000404065.3 Pinus taeda
CTTGCATACAATATATAGAATGTGTGAGGAAGAGATAGAACACCCAGGGGTTGGGAAGTTACTCAAATCATTTCAAAATGGAGATGGAGAGCCAACCATCAGCTACAGGTGCAGCGCTGCAAATATGACATTTGGCTTTGGGGTGACCGTTTGCCTTCCTTCGCCACTTGGATAGAAGCCAATCTGGAGAAAAAACATTTTAAATGCTGCCTTTGTTGCCAAAAAACCGAAGTGTAGATGAGCGGGTCCACTTGGAGATGTCGCGAACTAAAATTTCACGAAATGGAAGCAAATTGGCAATTTTTTCTCTGTGCGCCGCGCCATTTTCTCTGTGCATCATGCTACTTTGGGGCCTGTTTTGGGGCACTTCCAGGTGTCCAAAATGTGCCCAAGTGTGCTTGATGGAAAGCTTGGCTTGTCTATATTCTAACCCCACTAGAATTTCTGAATTTGAAGCTCATTCACCCCTCCAAATCTTCATTCTCCCAAGACTACTTTTTTGTGTGTCCAAAAAGTGGCAGAAAGGCCATTTTTGGGTGTTTTTTGACCTTTAGGAGACACAAAAATTATCAAAATTTCTAGCTCGAACACCAGTAGATGTATTTTTCGATGCTGAATCTAAAAATGCAAACTTTTTCTCGATTGGAGTGCTAGAATTTTAGCGCCGCGCGCACAGGGAGAAAATCCCTGTTTTTTGCCCAAAAAATTTCCCTGTGACCAAAATTTGCCCAAATTTTTTGAGATTTGGGCTGGAAGTTCTCTATCGGGTGCTTTGTTGAGTCAAGGAGGCCTCAGCCAAGATCCTGAGCCTGTCTTGCTCTTTTTCCCTTTTTTCCCTTTTTGTGGCTTTCCTCAGTTTTGCTTTCAAACTCCTTATTCGGGCTCTCAAACTCAAGTTATGTGCCCTGTAATGACGAGCCCTGTGTCTCAGCAGTGTGTTGTGTTTGCCGGCCTTGTTCAACATTTTTTCCAGGTGCATGTTGACTCTCTCAAGAGCAGACTCACGATCATCCATAACCTGTTGCTCCAATTAAGTAAATTCAATCCTCCTTTGTTGGGCAGTTAGGCGATCCTCACGGATGTTCTACAGCTCCATGATCACATGCTGGTCTTCCAGCTGTTTGTTCCTCTACTCCAGATAGTTGATGACCCATCTGGACCTCTCAAAATTGAGTATCAAGTCTTTGATTTCTGTGTCTTGCTCCTGAATAATCATCCTAAGTTTGGCATTTTCTGCCTCTGTCTCTTCATCTGGAATGAGGATGACACCGGTCCCTTGAGCACTTGATGGCTCACCCGAAGGCCCCTCCTCATGCATTGTCTCCTTACCTCTGTCCTATTCCTATGGCATCGATGCCGGAAGCGAGGCCCCTTCCACCCCAGGTGGAGATAACACTCGCTTTGCCGCTGCAAACAAAGGCCTGGTGCCTTTCGGATAACCTCTTTGATATGTGATGGAAAATGGCACCATAGTGGTCTCATGGCGCTCATGCTGATGAGAAGTACCCCCTATCTCATGTTTTGCCTCTGATACTACTTGTAGAGTGCTGAAGAAGTCATGGGAGATGAAGTCCTCCCAAGCAATGCCCTGCAATCCCAACTGATGGTCCACCAAAATCTGGATAAGAGCAAAGTGATATACGCTGTTGAGCTGCTGCCGAGGGGTTTTGTGATGCATGAATTTTATCATCCTCTCTATGTTCCCGCAAATGAAGAATGGGAGGTTCATCATACGCACCCTGGTGAAGTGCATGAGTAACCTAATGTGATAGGCATAAAGGCGAGAAAACCTCCCCTCACAACTGAAGTATTTCATGATCAATCTCATGAGCGGAGCATAATCATCTCTCAGAAATCTAAATGGGAAAACTCTCATGAGCTGACTCAAACAACTAGATTTTGTGTAGGGCTCATAAAGTTCCCTCTCCACCTTCATCTTCTTGTGCCACTGTTCTCCAACGTTCAGTATGCTTATTTCCACTGATATGGTTTCAGGTGTCAATGTGAAAGCGACCCCTGCCAAGATAGACTGTCCTCCATGTAGGTGAAGTGCAAAGAGGCGGGCCAACTCATGATGAATTCTGACATTTGCCACCCTCTGACAAAATTTGAAACATGCCAAGTGCTGGAAACAAGACATAGCAAGAGGGCATGCCTGCAACTCCGTGAGGGTGTTTGGTTCATCCCTGACATGTCTGCCACTGCTAGGTCTCCGGGGAGCCTGTTCTCCTGAAGCTGTATCACTGTGGGTTCCCCCTCATAATGTAATGAAATTTCCGATGCCATTACTGCTGTTTGTACCCTGAATTTCTTTGTTTCCCTCTAAATCCGTTGAACTGATAGATGCTCTGCAAATCTGCCACCAAGGGGAAAATAAAATAGGGAGTATTAGGAGGAGAATGATGAAATAGGGATAGGGGTTTAGAGGGGAAATTTATCAGGGATTTGGGAGTGTTTGGGGTGTGGTTTTGGTGGGGTAGGGTTAAGGCACTTTTGGGCTATATGAGTAAGGGGACAAAGGGATATGATTGCACTGTAGCTAGGGTAACCATTAGGGGAAAATGCTCCCAAGGAATTAGCTGACAGAGTTAGGGTAGGAGCATAATTGATAATTAAGTTACTGTAGCAAAACCCTAGCTATTTTCCATTCTTTGTGTCATTTTGTGTTTGCTTGATAGAAGTTTTTCTTTGATGTCATGGCCACCAAGATATATTTTCCCTTAAACTTAAGGATCAATGATGAGATGGTTTATGGGAAATTTTGCAATGTTGAGAGCCAATTTACAAAAATTTGAGAGATTTGGTGCCTTTTTAGGCACACAGGCCTGTGCACCGTGCGTTTTGCCCAGTGCACCGCGCGTCGGGTATGCGCCGCGCCAGTGTGAAGTTAACACTGTGGCCGAGCTCCCAGTGTGCCGTGCCACATTTTGTGTGTGCCGCGCGTGGTCAAATGACACAATTTGCTTGGAAAATAGGGGGTGGGTCTTAGTGGAGGTTTCTAAGGGGTTTTCCTAGTAGATGTGGGGGATATGGAAGTGCGGACGATGAGGAGTGAGAGGAAGAGGAGAGGGGAAACAAAACCTTGGTGGATTCTTCAAATTTACAAACCCCCATTATCACTTTTGCTTTGAGGATGATTGGCATGGATGGCCAATATATTTTGGATCTCACTTGATGTCTTAGAAATAGCTAAACATTGACCAAGTTGATTGGAGGAGAGGTGTCAAAGGCCTACCTCGTGATTTGATAGCTTTCACAAAGATTTGAAGCCATTTTGCATTGTTTTTGAGCTGTTGGACTGTATGCGCCGCAAGCTCTTCCCAATGCATCGCACGCCTTATATGTGTCGCGCCTGTGTATTCATTCAATGGTGGATTGGCTGTGTATGCGTCGCACGCAGTGGATGCACCGCTCTCTTGCCTGTGTGCGCCGCGCTTCCCAAATCACCTACCAACTCACTCAAACGCTCACCAATCTCACTCTCCCACCTTTTGCAATGTCTTTCTAAGTCTCCAATGGCACAATGGCTTTGCTTTGGGCCACAATATGTATTTATAGGCTTGAGAGAAACTGGTTTGATTTTTTCCTCTTTAAAACCCACTTTCTAATGTTGAGTTTTGCACCATTTTATTGACCTTTAAAGCACTCTGTTTTTTCTATTTTTTCTTCGAAATTGTGGCTCTTTTGATGAAATTTTCGGCATTCCTTTGTGGGGATTGTGTGACTAAGCCTCTGGCTTTAACATTCATGACTGCATTTGAAAATGTCAACTGTCAATTTTTGGAAAATTTTGTCATAGTTGACCTTGCTTGACTTTTCTTCAAAACAGAATTTTGAAGAAGAGTCGATGTCTATTGCAGTGATGATGAAGCTTTCTGCACTGCAGGTGTATAAGGTCTCCCTCTGGCTGCATGGCTTGTTTCTGGACATGTTTTTTCAAAGACCAAACTGATGAATTTCTAGACTCAAAATAGGACCAGACCTTAACTATCATGAATTCTATTGATTTTTGGACCAAGACCTGAACCAGCATAGGCCCAACATGAGGGGAAATGAGTAGCATTATTTTCTCCATCAGAACATGACATGTCCCTAGCGAAATGACACTGGAAGAGAGGAGCGGGACACCTAATCATGAAATTCATAAAGAGTTTTGATCCCTAACGGAGGACTTGACCAGGCCAACTCTAACACAACCTGTGAAGGCGAAAGATCAAACTGTGATCGACGGGCAGTCTTTGAGCAAGAAAGACACTGAAAATTGAGGACTTGACCAAGCAAGGCAAGTTGATGTGAAGGTTGGTAGGGAGGCTCCAAAATAGGCTAAGGAAAAATTTTGGAGGGTGGTTGTAGCTGCTACAAAACTTGGTGACACACTGGTATAACTCCAACTCTCTGAATGGACCTTGTTCGTGAAAAGCAAGTCTAACACCTCTGGAAGTATTTTTGAGATCTCAGCTCGTCTTGGATTCACACTAACTTGATTGTAAGATGTAGCATTTACCATACTCTTGGTCAATTGACACACATTCCAAGCCAAGGAAACATAGTTGTTTCGATTGGGGTTGAGGGGTATATAAGTGCAGAAGCAGTATAGTCGTTAGAGTCTAGGTTTCAGCTTTGGTGTTGCTCCACTACCAGCAGGCCTGGAAAGTACCCCGGTGGAGTCACATAGGAACACAAGCATGGCTCAGCTGCTAGTGAGCCTGGTCAGTACCCCAATGGAGTTACTTGCATCACCTCCCTGCGCAGGAAGTCTTTCTCTTCTTTTTCCTTATTCATTTTTCATTTGAATTTTTTGACTTTTTTATTTTTTATTTTATTTTCATTTTCCCTGTGCATAGCACTTATTCATTTCAAAGGCGGAAGAGGGACCCCGACTTATTGAGAGCAGAAGATGTTGTTCCAGCAGAGAAGTAGTTTATTATATCTCTGACTTTCCTATTAAGGTTTTCCCCTCACCTTACTCTACTTGACGGAGCTAACAAGGGTTAACCCAAAAACAACTGACTAGGGAAGGTGACACTAGTTAGCGTGCAAGCATTGTGTCTTCACCAAGGTTCACTTCAAACAGTACATATTTTCCTTTGATGTATCATGGAATAAAAGTAATAAGTTCATCACGCAGAGGCAAGATGCCAGATAACCAAGCAGTAATAGTTGTACAAGCCCTCTTATACTTTACCTATCTTGCTTCAAGAGTAATACATAGTTTCATGCAAGACTAACCTACGAACGAAACAAATGAGCTAACAAACACAAAAGCAAAGCAAAATTAGAAGCGAGAGTGAAAGCAAAGCAAGTAAGTAAACAAGCAAGCAAACAAACAAGCAAACAGACATGCAAGCAAACAATTGAAAGAAAACACTACTCCTACTCCTACACTAACGGTGCATGGGATTGATCATGTGAAGTGATACTTCCAATGGAACCATCGACGCATTGGTAGACCCATGTTTGTGAAGACTTGGTTCGTGAGCAACCCAGTGGTGCGAACCAGCAAGCAAGAAAGATATAACAATGAAGACAACCATAATTCATGTTTCAAAGTGCCCACGTGACATAAATGAGTGTAGGTGCATGACAAAAAATCCATGGACTTCTCATGGTGCTATATGACACTATGTGCAACTTTGAAGCATAATCACACTCTTAAATATGACATGCAAGAAAACAAAAGAAACAAAGATAACTTGTGTCATGAATGAGTGCTTGTAATGTAAGACTCCTCTAAAGCATGAGAAATGGGATCATGCAGTTCGAGTAGAGGAAGTGTGATTTGTGTGTGAGATGGATATGCAATGCATACAAATGAGTGATGAGGAGCCTTGGGCAATTGAACGATTTCAAGATTGGAAGTGAGACTAACCTCAAGAGAGCAAGGGCCTGACATAACCATCAGCTCAGGCTGACGTGCCTCAACAGTCTTGGGTGTCTCAAATTCATCATCAAGTAGATCATCTTACATCAGTGGCTTCAAAAGATCAACTGCGATAGATTCATGATCGTGATCAAAATTGGAAGCGAATGGATCACGATCACCACGATCAGAAAAATCAATGAATTCTTTGGCATCCACATGATTAGATGAATCAAATAGAGGGGTAGATGAAAAGTGAACAAACTCATCCTTTATGTTTCTGGAAAAGACATATGAAGGATCAAGTGGATCTTCAATGAATAACTTATCCTCTCCATTGTCAAATGATAGAATAACATCTGGTGAGTCCCACAAGTGATCAACAATGGGTGCATCTGTGGATGAAGACACACATGTGAAATCATGGATGGCAAGTTCACAGAAGAGGCTAGGAAAGAATGGAGGGGGTTCGAACAGAAGGGAGTCATCCTTCACCGAGTGTTGATGTTCAAGCTCCCACTCATACTCTTCATGAATGATAGTGCATGTTGGTTGTGCAACACCAACTCCATCAGTGGGTTGTTTCTTGTTCAAAATAAGTGAAGAGTCTGGAATGGACAAACACAAGACAGTATCATCCGGAGGAACACCCGAGTGCAAAGACGAAGGTCAAAGAAAAGAATGCATATGGGAACTTGAAGGACTCACAACCAAATCTATACGAAAATTGAGTGGAGTGACATTGGGAGAGGGTGAAGGATGAACAGGTGTACAAACATGATTTCAATATTTCTCTTGGGGTGGGTAGATTTCTTAAGACAATACTCAAACTGGTCCCAGAGATAAGTGAACTTCATCTGGCTCCTCGGAGCTTGAAACTGTAAGTCACGGAAGCGCTACCAAAAATCAATAACGGGTTCATGTGGAGCCCTTTATTGCTGTAATAGTTTCCGGTCAAGATGGTATGGATCAAAATGATAGAATGAATATTCAATAAGATCACATAAGTGCTCAAATAAGTGCACAGTGTCATCCAAGAGGCTGAGCACCCAACGAAATGGAGATTCATGATGTGTGAATGCAAGCAACAAACCGGCCTATTCATTAGTAAACTCATCTTCCTCATGAATCATGGAAAGAAAGTTATGTAAGTGCTTAGGCCAGGTCACTCTTCCTTCACCATCATACGTGTGAGTGGAAAAGATATTGAAAAGCTTCCCCAAGATGGAGACATCTTCACAATTTGAAAAACACCTCAGGGGGAGAAGAATGTAAGACTCCATGAAAGATATGAAAAGGTTCAAAATTGGATGAGAGGACACTAATTGTCATTAGGCCCTCCTTCTAGCGCCAGAAGTTTTGACGGTGTTGGACCTACCAATATGTCAAGGGAATATCCCTGGTAAGAAGTCCCAATTAGACCTCAAACCGTTTGGTGTAGGAGTCCTAGTAGTGGGTCGTAAGGTAATGCCTTGATCGTGATGTCGCACAGAGGCAAGTAGGATAACTCTGTCAGTAGCAAGGGTGTGACTGAGGCAGAGAGTCAAGTAATGTGCACAATAGGTTCCAACACTTCAAAGGGAGAGGAAGGTGATGGTGAGTTTCAAGTTAAAAGGGATCAGTCCCAACTCTGTTAGGAACACACCACACGAAGGACATGCACAAATTTCGGCAGACCAATCCACTCGGATGCGGAAGTCGCAACAACAAGGTAAGCAAGGAAAATTTTAGGGGCTAATATTCGCAATTGGGATAATTTTCCATGTTTTTTCCAAAAACATGATTCACCAATTTCCTTTTTTTCTAAAAATGATTCACCCAAATTTTATAGTATAAAATTGTTTTACCTTAAAAATCACCAAATTTTTTTATATACTAATATAAAATCATTAGGAATATTAATATTTTTACAAAATTATTGTTAAACATTTTACAATTTCCATATTATGGACTAATAAGATTCTCCAAGGTTTCTAAACTTTAAGATAAAATTCCATCCTTAAAATTTTCCTTGAAGGTAAGATAACATGAACACTCACAGATCAGTCTGAGATGAGTGTGACAGTTGATATAGAAAGGTTCATGACTCAACATTATAATGCACATATATTCATGTGAGACAACATGGCTTGAGAAAGCCTTGCAAGACATCATTGACACTCAGTTTGCTATGGGGAGACCAAATCTTTGACATGCTTGTGATGGTGAAGCTAGTGAGCTGATGCCAAGCTTGGTCTTCCATGATGGTATGCATGTACCTCATGGTGACATCTTGCTGAAGTGAACCCTTGCCTCTGTTGCAATTGGTGCGTTGGTTCGACCCCTTTGTCCAAATCGTTTGCTAAAATGCGCATGGTCTTCTTAGGTATGATTGAACTAGAAACAAACTAATGCATAGTGTCCATGTTGATCTTCAAGTGTGTGCTAGTGGTCATGCACATCAACTTGCCGAAGTGCATGTTCAACCCTAGTTAGAATTTTTTCTTGTCTTCACCTTGGTGAGTGTGTTGAATGGGTTGGATTGCATTCATGCGCTCAACGACATGCATGCTAATGGATCCTTGCACGCGATCAAGAACACTGCCCACCATGTTTGTGCTGTGTCAGCTACTGGTATGGATCCTTAACTTGTATTGGCACAGCTTCATCCATGAGTGCATGCTACACCCACTACTATTCCTGTTCCTACTACAACTCATTGGACTATTTGTGCAACTTCATGTTCTTCTTAAGTTGTTGCTTCAACACATGCAAATCCTTCTTTATTCCATATTCTACCTTCGTGCGATATTCATATCACACCGTCACTTCATAGTCTGAGTCTCCAAAGTTTCTTTCATTACCAGTGGATCTGTTTGATCTTACAACTTTCCTTCACCATTATGTTGTCAACAACCTTCCTCTTGCATTCGATGCATTTGGTATGTTTCCTTTAGCTATTGTTCATGATGTTGTTCATTGCGATGCTGCTGCTTGATGTCCTTTTCCATGAAAAAATTGATGTCTTTGTGAGTAGGCAAGCTCATAAACACTTGATCAACTGCATCCCCAAATGTGCTCTGAACAGTGCCTTTGTCTCTGCTCTCCTAGAAGCCATTGTACCTGTACTGCTGAGAGGCATATGAACACCTGTGATACCTGGAGACATGGAAACACTCATAGTAAGCAATCTGTCAGTCGAAAACTAGAATCAACATGAGAACTGACTTGCAACACACCTTGGTGAATGATCACGAAGGTTGTGTAATTTCAGCAAGAAGGTCGGGGGACCGATTGCCAAGGCTGCAAAAGGCACAATTCGGGCAGTTGAAAGACTGATTGACTGCTAGAATTGCACAATTCACAGTCCAGTATGGCTATTGACTATTGGGATTATGCATGACGCAATTCCAGCTGGGAAGGACTGCTAGCCCAGGGAAAGATTTGCACAATTTATTGAGACAAATAGCCACTGTCCTCGAAAAATGCACAAAATAGTCTTGGAGGCCAGTGTTGGCAAGGAATGTGCAAATATGGAGAGGAAGGTAAGCCTTCCTTCCCCAGATTGCATAATGCAGCCTTGGTGAAGGCAGAGTCCGGGCCAAGGTTGGCCCGACTCGTCGACAGGAAACTGAAAGCAACTAAGACAGTAAATGCATGGTGACACTGAGTGATAGTAGAAGTGATTGACAGTGCATGCAAAACATGAATGAAATATTCAGCAAAAAGATCAACATGCATGTGGGTGAGGCAGTTTGTCGGTTGGGCGAACGTACGTACAAAACAATTTCATGCATGTGACAATAGTAAGATAGTAAAAAAAATTGAAACAGAGCTTGGACAAGCTAGAATACATGTAAACAACAACAAGCATTCAAAGAAATCTAGAAAAAAACACTCACACAAGTGAATACACAAAAAGCGACAGAAATGTAGCACAAGGCATGGGAAGCGAGCTTACCCCAAAATAGCTGAGTTGAATGTGCCGAATGCTCCTAGATGTGATGTGGGATGTGAAAGCTACAAGGTTGATGTGAGGAATGAGCTCTGCAGCATCTGGTTGATGAGTTTTGATATCATTGAGGTTGTGACACGCATGCCACAAATCTAGGGGAAGTGACACTTGGAGGGAGGTTTCTAAATTGTTCCTTGCATGTAACCTCCAACTACTAAACATAGATCCATGAAACAAGGGATGTCTTTGCATGCTGCCTTGGGAGAAACAACACATGCATGTAAGTTTGTTTTGCTCAGTCTCGGAGGGAACCGGTCAAATCAACTACACATGTAAGAGACTTCTTGACTGTTGGAGAGCAATGCGCATTTCCATCTGGGAGCTGGGCTAGCGGCCCAAGAGATTTGCACAATTTATGGGCTAAGCAGCTGACTTCTACCCAGATTTGCACAAATCCTTGGCTAAACAACCTGCTGCTGGGAAAATTTGTAGAAATCCTGCTAGGTGGGTTGGCTAGTAGGATTGCACAATCCTAGAGCCCAATAGGCTATCAGAGAGGATTGCACAATTTCTGGAGGGAAGGCTGGTTTCCCTCCAGAAATGCACAATTTTCAAGGGGAAGCTGCTCAGACTACATTTGGACCAAGTCCAAGTGAGAAGCTTGTGAAGGGAAAATATTAAACTACGATCGATAGGTTGTGTTTGAGCAAGAAAGACACTGAAAGCTTGAGGACTTGATAAAGGAAGGCAAGCTGCTGTGAAGGTTGGTAGGGAGGCTACAAAACAGGCTAAGGCAAAATTTTGGAGGGTGGTTGTAGTTGCTACAACAACTTGATAACATATGGGTCCAACTATTGGGCGCAACCCAACTTGGCCTAGGTTTTGGAAAAGACTTCACGTTTTATGGAGTAGAGTGGTAAAGCCCCTTATTTTTGTAAGAATGTAAAAGATCAATGGGTTTTTGGACTATAGCTGATCGTATTAGGGAGTCCATGGTATTTGGACCATGGTATTGTAATGACGTACCCTTCGATGTAATAGTATATATAGGGTCAATAAGAAGAAAAATAAACCTTATGATCCAGATATGTGTTATGATCGAATTCTTGTGATTTGTGGTTGGAAGAAAAGGTGAGGCTTTGCAGCTGAGTGTGCAAAGGCTTGAGTTTGCAGTTGAGTGCATAGATGACATATATCTTAGTGTGTAGGTCAAGAACTATTTCTTGTACAAAGAATCATTATATTATCAATAGTTCTTGTGGATGTAGCCCTACATTGGGATGAGCCACAGTAATTTGGTGCCTTAATGTGTATATTTTCTTAGTATCTATTGTAGCATAGTAGTTTATTAGAGTTGCACTTTATTTTCAGCACAATGATGATTTATGGCTTTATATGATATTTTTAAGTGGTTAATGTAATGCGGCGAAGTGCTTTATAAATGTTAAGAATAAAGAAAAAATAAAAATACCACATCTCCACATCCCTCAAGGATGCAGAAACCTTGTTCCGCATCCTCCCATAGTCACTTCGGGTGAGACTGCGATATGCTTGAAGGTTCTTGCCGAAAGGGCCAGTGATTAAGGGTTTTGTTGGTACGCAGTATAGATCGAACCTAGGTCAACCCAAATCATAACCAACAAATGTTTCTATTGCTAAGACCAAGATCTATTTGAGGGATATGTGGATGTGGCACTTGTTGAAGAAATAGGTTCAAGACTGGCTAGAACTAAAAGAGTGAGAATTTGTGAATCAAGAGAACAGAAACCCTCGTCTGACATCCGAAGCTTGGTTAAAGAAGTATATTTTTGCAGATCAACACGAAATTTTCTTCGCTTCATTTCCCATCGAACTATACGAGTGGATATCAAGGTTGACCAAAACAAAGAACTATTTTAAAGGTGAAGAACCTATGGTGTGGAATCCTGAACATATACAAATACTAAAAAGCACTGACAATAAGATTTCGAGGGCTATCGATGTATGGATTGATATCATCTTGGGAGGATTATTTGCTGAGTTTGTAGTAGAATCGACTGTGCTCTACAATGAAGCGGAATGATGATTCTTCAAAGGACCATGAGGTAAGTAGTTGAAGTATTTTAAACTTTGGATTAAGATGATTTTGTGTGAAAAGGGAGTTTTATGGATGCAGTTAGATTGCTAGCTTACTTATGTTTGGAAGAAAAGAGGATAAATCTGCACCAAATATCATAATAACGCGAAGTGGAAAGATATTAAGTTGTTTTTTTTCAAAGGAACTAGACCGGAGAATCCATAATAGTTTTGGTTTTTATGTGAAGCTGTGGATCACGAAGTAGATCAATGATGAAAATATAAAGAAAGTGCAACTCATTACGACATTCCAAGATATAACATTGACATGGTATATGAATTATTCAAATAATTAGATGAAAACATTTGCAAATATTAAAGTAATGCTGATCAGAGAATTTAAGAAGCCAAAGTCTGAGTCACAGTGCATCACTTATTTGAAAGAAATTAAATAGAAACCTACTGAGTTTATTTGTGAATTTGATTAGAGGTTTAAGGTATTGTTGGATCAAGTAAGATTTGAAATATCTCTACAGAAACATCAAGGATGGTTTGTAGCTACGATGTTACCACAAATCAGATTACCATTGACACAACAAAAGATAACAAGTCAAGCTGAAGCTCTGCAAATTGGGATGAGGTTGGAAGCTTTGCCTATAGGAGATACTAATGCAGGTATGCAATAGATTCAGATTCAACTATCAAACCTAATCTTGTAGATACAAGATACCAAGAAAATAAAAGAATCCAGAGAAGAAGTATGGTGTACCAAGTGCAATTTGGAGGGCCATTCTAAAGAATAATGTCCTATCTTCATGGATTACATGGCTAGTAGGGCACAAAATCGCTTAATTGCAGGATCAAGCTTGTGGTGTGAGATATGTAATACTAGAGGCAAACATCACTCAGAAGATTGTTACATCTAATAGAAATATGTGCAGACTCCAAGGAACCTATATTGCAAATTCTGTAAATCAGTTGGAGATGATGAGAATAATTGTCGAGCTTATGAACTAATGATGGAATGCAGTGTTGACACTTATAGAATTAAAACAGAAGAACATGGAAAAGAAGGAAGTGGAAAATGCAGTGATCGAGAAGGCTACCAAGGAAGAGGTCAAGGTGTTGGAATTGGTCTAGGATGTGGACAAATAATTTGCTATAACTGTGGCAAGGCATGCCATTTTGTAAGAGATTCCCAGAACCCTACAACAACATGTAAGTATTGTAAATCCTTTAACCATGTAATTAAAGAATGCCCTATACTTATGGAAAATATGCAAGAAAAATGAAATCAACAATCGACACAACATATTCAAATGATGACTGCGAAAAGGAGGACTGACAAACCTTGAATTAGTATTGTTGCTAGAAGTGGAGCTGTGATCGGAAGTGATAAAGAAAATGAGAAGAAAGAATATGAAAGTACATGGGCTAGAAAACATATTCAGAAATTTTCCTTTTTTGATATTCAGAAAGAAAAAGAGGTATTTATGGAAGTAAATTGAAGTTTTATGGATGTTTGAGCTTCGACATCTAGTGCACAACCAAAGCCCGATCAGAAAAGTAATTCGACATGTCATCAACTTCGACACAGGACCGAGCTTCAACATAGGATTGAGCTCCGACACAAGTCCATGATTCAACAAATCAAGCAAGAATTTTAAAGTCTTTTACAGACTTGTATAAAACTATTAAGAGATCAAAAGACTGTAGAAGGGTTTCATGAGTTGATAAATTCCTGTCCATTGAAAGAAACACTGCGAAATAATATGCACACAGTCAATAATTTTCACCGACAAAAGAGAACTAGAAGAGGGATGAGGCTTAGTTCGCAGATAAGAGTAGATGGATCAAGTTATCTTGGATCCGGGATCTGATGCTAATGTCTTGACAAAGCATACATGGGAATTAATGGGTAAGCCAAAGCTACAATGGTCACCTATTCAGTTAAGGATGGAAAATCAACAAAAGATATTCCCTCTAGGAAGACTACCAGGTGTCACAATAGATTTTGAAGGAGTTCACACTATTTCTGATTTTGAAGTAATAGAGACCGTTGATGACAACAAACCTTACCATGCATTGCTTAGAATTGACTGGGCATTTGATAATATGGCCATAATTAATCTAAAGAAGAGAAAAATTATATTTGAATGAAACAATGTGAGAGTAATTGTTCCCTTGGATCCATAAGAAGGAGTAAGATATACAAAACCCGTCAAAGAAGAATACTACACAACTGACATAGACACCATCTATCAAATGACATCGAAGGAATAGGATTTAGTTAACCTTGCTACAAAGGGCAAGTTGAGTTGGGAGCATGATTGTTCTTGTACCTCAGACTCAGAAGAAGAGTTGGAAAATTGGTAGAATAGATTGCATGAAGTATCTTGAAGGCGATGTGCAAGAATTACTAAATCAGTTCCATTAGGGGAATTTTGAGGTCTAAAATGGGCCTCCTAAGAAAAATGTACAACCAAAATAAACTTTATAAGAAACAATAGGATTCAATATGATGATGTAAACCATGGGGGGTGATTCCCCATTTTTGGAGTAAAAAAGTAAACAGTTAAAAAAAATAAATTAATAAAACTACTTTTTCAACTTATTTCCCTAAGGTTTTACTCAAATTTCGAGTGGGAGTACTCGTTGGATGAAAATTTTGATTCCTCATCCAACGAGTACCCATGTTGCATACTTTCACTGGACCCTGCTACATGAAAAGTGAGAAATACATGAAAAAATGTGTTTGCAATCATGTTTTTCATGTATTTCTCATTTTTCATGTAGCAAGGTTCACGAAAAGTATGCAACATGGGTACTCCTTGGATGAGGAATCAAATTATGCATACAACAAGTGTTGTTGCTCGAAATTTGAGTAAACCCATAGGGAGATGAGTTGAAAATACTAGTTGAAGAAATAATTATTTATTTTTTCCCTCTAAAATTTGATGATGTAATCTAATATTATTTTATTATTTCCAGTGTTATTTTATAATTTCCTTAGGAGCCCCATTTTAGACCTCAAAATTCCCCTAATGACTGTATGATATTCAAGGTATGTGACCTACCTTCTTATGATGGTTTAGGTGATGTAAATAATTTTCTTGATGAATATGAAGAACAAGTTCTAGAAAATCAAAGGTTGCTAGCCTTGGATATAGCCCTGAAATCTACCCTGGTTAGATAGTGGAATGCACACAAGAAGAATATAAAAGGCTGGCAAGAGTGTCAAATATTGATGTGGATACAATTTGGACAGATAGATACCAAGATAGAGATAAAATATGATGGTGAAACTAATCCTAGGAAGCATATTCAGCTATGCACTACAACATGGAAGGATATTCCACAGTAAGAATCAGTACATGGATTCATTCATACATTAGAGACAATCCCTAAGAATTGGTACCTAGAAGCAGAGCTTCGACATGGTACAATAAACTGGGCAGGCATGGTTGATGGCTTCATACTAACATTTAACTTTGAGGATAATTTCCCATACATAGATTTGGCCCTTTAGATAGTTAAGAATAAGATATTTGAGAATGTAACCCCACTAACATTGCAACAACCTGATTGGGCTTCACAGACAGAAAATGCACCAGAGTGTTATAACCTTACTACAGATGAAGACAAATATCCTCACAACATTGATATAGAAGAATCAAAAGAATACTGTGAGGTAATTGGACTTAAGCTAGAAATACGAGATATAATGAAGCCATTCAAGACCAAGAAGGTGAACATGGGATAAGAGAAGGAACCTATGTTTGCAACAATAGGAGATTACTAGGATGAAGATACAGTCAGTAAAATTACAGATTTACTTAATGAATACCAGGAACTGTTTGGCACCAAGTTTTCAGAGATGAAGGGTATACTAGGATATCTAGAAGTTATGAAGATTCCCCTTAAGCCTGATGTCAATCCAGTCAAACAAATACCTTACAGGATGAACCCAAAGTACAAGGAGAAAGTAAAGATACAACTTGACAAGATGATAGTAGCAAGAATTATTGAACTAGTAGAAGAATCGGAATGGGTGAGTCCTATGGTGGTGCAAGAGAAGAAGACTCAAGGAGAAATTAGGATCTGTGTTGATATGTGGAAGTTGATTGATGCATGTTTACATGATCCCTTCCCTACCCTTTCATAGATCAAGTTATAGACAATGTAGGAGGTCAGTAAGCTTACTTGTTTATAGATGGATTTTTAGGTTGTCATCAGGTTATGATTGCAACTGAAGATTGGCATAAGACCACATTTGCTACAGAATGGGGCTCATATCAATACAAAATAATGCCTTTTGGATTAAAGAATGCTCCTGCTATATTTTCTAGAGTGGTGGTTGCATATTTTAAGGAATACAACCATAACTTTTTAGAAATATACTTTTATGATTGTATAGTATTTGGATTGTTGAGAAAACATATCAGAAGTTTAATACTTATGCTCGACACATGTAGACAGTATCAGATCTCTTTGAACCTAAAGAAGTGCATATTTTGTGTACCCTTCAGCATAATGTTGGGACATATTGTTTGCAAGAAAGGACTAATGGTGGACCTTACTAAGATTGTTATCATTGTGAATTTGCCTCCACCTAAGACAGTAAGTCAACTTTGCACTACATTAGGAAATACGCAATGTTACAGGAAAGTCATCGAGTGGTATGCGCAAATCACTATGCATATGGAGAAATTGTTGAAGAAGGATGTAAATTTTTAGTGGAATGAAGAATGTCAGAAGAGCCTCAACATATTAAAATAAAAAATGGTAGTTGCACCTATATTAGTATTCCTTGATTGGAATAAGGAATTCCATGTCCATGTGGATGCCTCTTGTATAGCTTTGGGAGTAGTATTGGCACAACCTGGTGCACGAGAAATTGATCATCCTATAGCTTTTGCAAGTAGAAAGTTATCTAAAGAAGAAAATAATTACACCACTACAGAAAGGGAAGGACTGACTATGGTGTATGCTTTGCAAAATTTTAGACACTATTTGTTAGGATCACACTTTAAAGTATTTACAAATAATTCTGCATTGAAGTATTCGGTTAATAAACTTGTCTTAGGAGGAAAGATTTGCAGACGATTACTGTTATTCCAGGAATATGAATTTGAAATAATTGTTAAAGTAGGAAGGCTAAATTCAAAACCTGGCCATCTGTCAAGATTAGAAATAAGGGAAGAACCAAACAACATAGAATATAATCTCCTTGATGCAAAGTTATTTGCAATCCGAGTTGTTGATGACCATTTTTCAGATATCATTCAGTTGTTGACCAGAGGCATGGATCCTTCAAAGTATACTACGCAAAAAAATAAAGAATTAGTGGTTAAGGTGGATGACTTTTCATTAATAACAGGACAATTAAATAAGATGGAACCAGATGAAATATTGCGCAGATATGTTCTTGAACATGAAATGCAGATGATTCTAGAAGAGGCTCATAGTGGCATACCTGGTGGACACTATGTAGGAAAAGCTACCACGTAGAATATTTTGAGAGCAGGATTGTGGTGGCCTACACTACATAAAGATGCAAAGTAGTATTAGAGAGCATGTGATGTGTGCCAAAGAATAGGGAAGTCTTCTAGAAGAGATGAGATTCTATTGGTACCGCAAGTTACATTGCAAGCCTTTGATAAGTGGGCCATTGATTTTTTTGGACCCATCAACCTACCTTGAAAAAGGACTAGTACGAGATACATAATTTCAATAACTGATTATTTGACAAGATGGGTCGAAGCACAACTAATAAGGGACTATAGTACAAAGACTGCTTCAAATTTTATTTTTGAGTATATATTCTCTAGATTTAGATGTCCAAAGATTTTTATATATGACCAAGGTTTACACTTCCTAAATAAGACTATTGAAGCATTAAATATTATCATCAGAAAAGTACCCCTTATCATCCTCATTCAAATGGAATAGTAGAAGAATTTAATAAGATTTTGGAGAATGCACTTACTAAGGTATGAAATGTGAATAGAGATGATTGGGACCTTAGAATTCTAGCAGTTTTATGGGCTTATAGGACCACACGAAAAACTTTGATAGGTCAGACAACCTTTATATTAGTTTATGGGAAGGAAGCTGTGATGCCCATGGAGTACATCATCCCTAGCTTGAGGATTGCAACTTTTATAGATATGTAATATCCCTATATAATGAAGGAAAGAATGCCACTATTCATTGCTTTGGAGGAAGACAAATTTATAGCGGGATTTCATTAGCAGGTATAGAAAGCAAGAGGAAAGGCCCGACATGAAAAACATATTAAGCAAAATAATTTCCAAGTAAGAGACTTTTTTCTCCTCTATGACAGTAAGTTTGTAAATTTTCCAAGAAAATTTAAGATGCATTTGTTAGGCTCATATATTATCAAGCATATTATTGATGGATGCATAGTTCAATTAGAAAAGTTAAATTGAAAATTGATTTAGGGAACAGTAAATGGCAGCAGGTTGAATTTGTATAGGGACAACCATGTCCCTACAACCTCACTCTAAGGAAGAAATGAGAAGAGTCTTAGTGCCACTTGCAATTGAAAGTGGGCACTGGACTATAAACTAGATTGTAGAGAGCTTTGACGTAGGGAGTTACTTCGCTACAGTCTAGATTATGTCGAAGTACATAGGAGCTACAACGTAACAAGGATTCTTCACTACAATATGGGATGTGTAAAATTTCACCAGAAAAATATGACTATTAAAAGGGAAAGTTAACATTAAAACATGCAGAAATTTGCATTTATGAGTACAAATTGGCAATATATAGGGATAGATATGCAGTTAATGAACACAATCTGAACACAATCTGAGCTAATGATGAGGTTAGAAACTAGAAATTACTATAAAAAGCCACATCCTGCCAAGATTTAACACTTTTTTGAATTGAGATTTCGAGTGTTTCTATTGTGAAGAAATTGTAGAGAGTTTCTGGATGAACATCCCATCAACTGAAAAATTCATTCGTATATTCAACAAGAAGGGCTTAGCTAGAGTTATGGAAGCAGCAACTGAAGTAGTAGCTGGTATGCCCACAACATTATTTGAGATGCC
This sequence comes from Pinus taeda, assembly GCA_000404065.3. Classification (NCBI taxonomy): domain Eukaryota; kingdom Viridiplantae; phylum Streptophyta; class Pinopsida; order Pinales; family Pinaceae; genus Pinus; species Pinus taeda. The sequence continues at coordinate 19,690 of APFE031515040.1, forward strand.
CGCAGTAGAATCATCAAAAAAACAATGTAGATCTCCACGGAAGGAACCAACCAAGGAACATAGAACAAAGAAGAAACAAGATAAGAAACTTATCGAATCTCAACAAGAACCTAAGCAAGTTAGAGACAATGAGGAAGAAACAAAGTAGGTAGAGCAGATGGAAACAGATGGCATCGCATTTCTGTCGCCTCTACCACCATATATTCCACCGAGAAAAACGAATGCCAAACCAGTGAAAGACTCAAAGGATGCGAAGTTTGGCACCTTCACACCCCTATTTTCAGAGTCGATACCATTTACTGGGGAATTACTTGGGAAAATATTGCAGCTAAAGTTTGCAAATTATGACTTCAACGACATGAAGAAATACCCATAGTTTGCACCATATAGATATCTAAAACAAGTACATTACCCAGAGAGTGGTGTGATGAGGTTAGAGCTACAACAGTGGGAGAATGGATTGGCAGGTCAAGATTGATGGATTTGTTAAATGTGTCACACTTCGGCAGAGGTCCGGGGAGCACAAATTGTGTGTGACAACTACTTGTGCTTGTCCATGATGGATGCCTATGGATGGGGAAGAGGATCCCTATAGACCCAATGTTGATATGGAGAATCACAAGACTACCGTATCAAGGGCAAAACCCTGTAGAAGATTTTTTTGGAATATATGAGGACCATGCCATAGCTGAAAGTATGAAGAATAAGTTTAGAATCACGAAAGGGAAGCGAGGATATGACACAATATAAATCAGTGACCAAGGGGTTCACTTCACATCAAACGTATTGGCTGGGGAGATCATGAGAATGTGTCGGGCTAATGAAATCCCTGCAGTGGTAGTTTCATTAGCTATGAAGTGCGCTAATGGGGTTTAGTACAACTAGGCTGAATACCTTTGCAAAGAATTTCTGGATGACTACTACGAGGTCTAGGAGAAAGATACCACATTCCATTATGCATGGTTGATATTTATAATTGAAATGCTAGCATGGAGAGAGCTGAAGGATTCACAATTCCTCTCATAGCTTTAGATGTTTTTGAATTTGTGTGGTATGCCTCATTGTAGTATACTAGATGGTTTTTGTATTATATCATATGGACTTACATATGTTAGTGAACCCGCATCCTCACCTTTCGTCGAGCTTATACGAGAAGTATAGCGCTGTTGTGAAGTTTAAGGCCGATTTTCACAAAGTATATATATAGGCTCGCAGGGATATAAAGAAGAAGTGCCATCCCCTACCATACTTAGTAATGGAAGATGATCTCTTAGCGTAGGTACAACAGTGGCCTGCAGAATGGATGACTGTACTGGAAACACAGAAGAAGATAATGTGACAGAGGAGGACACAACAAAACATGGATAAGCAAGTGGAAAGGACAAAGATAAGGATGGGCATGACTCAGAGGAAGAAGAGAAACATCACGAAGGTCACCAGGATCCTCCGAAAGGAGATGAGTAGAATAAGGAGTCAGAAAAGACAGAGACAAACCCCGCTATTGTAGAAAATAGGAAGGTAGATGTTGAAGCTACCTCAAGAACCAAAAAGAAGTAGAAGGAAAATAAGATGAAGGGTACAACACCAGTGGTCCTCATTGAAGGGGTGTTATCCGGGAATAGTGTCCACTCGGATGCTGCTATTCCCACTAAGATGGGTGGCTATCTTAGAAACAAACAATCAAAGTATACTATTGTTTTCTTTTATGAAAATAGACAAGAGGAGAACCAAGAAGACCAACCTGAGTCTTGTGCTTGATTTCCTCTCCTTCTTGATAGAGCTTCGCCGCTTCTTCATCTGCCTAGTTTCAAAAAGAACTTGTGGAATCACAACAACATACTACTATCAAAGAAACAAAGATCTAAATTCATAAATAACATAGGATCAGATGTGTGTTAACCATATAAATGCATATATAAACAAGTACACAAGAATATGGAAGAAAACAAGAATAACTTTATTAAGATGAAAAGTAGCAAGAGGATTACAACCATATGCTCTGACCCAGCATCATCCTCCAGCTAGGAAGCCCTTCTTCACCTCAAGAAGAAAAGCAAAATCACCCAACACTGTGAATGTACACAAGAATACTGACAGCACTTCTCTATAGATTACAAAATTTCCAGCCTCTGGATCTCTGTGATGAGGGATCCATATATAGATGATTACAGAGAGGTGAGTCATCTTTTGGGATGTTGATTAGTGTCTTCTCTCTGATATTTCCTGCTTCCACTTGAGAATGATGGTCTCTTACTCATCCCTGGTCGAAAATGGAGTGGCAAGTGTCAGAGGGGAAGCTTCTAGAAGATTCCATGATCTTCCACCTCGCGTTTTTGTCCCTGCCATTTGTCCATTCCCGATAATCTCACCCTACAGAGGAGCAAATCAATATGCATCGCACCTTGTACATTAGGAAGGTGATATGCATCGCACCCTCTGCATTGAGCTTTCAGTATGGTCTAGTTTTGACCATTTATGAGCAGTTTTCAGTGGAAAACTTTTGGGAGATGATGTAATCAGTTGACCTTGTTCCTTTAGGCAGTGAAGAAACACTTTTAGGGACTTAGGAGCCCTCAGTTTATGGACATTTATGATTGGGGTTGAAGTGCCTAAAAATGCCTATAACAAGGGGACTTAACCAAATCGGGGATAGGATACAAGAAGCAACAACAAAATCATGGAGAAATTTAAAAAATCTCTATGACGCACTTCAAACAAGGGTCGAAGAGTAGATTTCATAACTAAATATACTAGCATAGATAGTTAGATAACTAGCACAGGTTGTGGAGAATATTGGATAAGAAAGACAAATAGAACCTACACTTGTAGTTCGGTTAGCATCGATACCTATCATAGCCCTATAATTTGACTCCGCTGAGGTTCAATAGTAAGCTAAATAATATAGTAATGTTAACATGAACATCAAAGAAGTACCATTATAGAGATTACATAAGCTACACTTGGAAATAATAGAGGACCTGAAGTTGCATGAACAACACACCTTGTAGCTAAACATTCAGGTAGAAAGAGAGTGGGCTTCACCAAAACAAAAGGTCGACCAGATGATCTGAGAGAGGGACCAAGTAGTTCAATAGCAACAAAAGATCAAGGAGGTGGTTGAAGCAACATGCAGAGAGATTCTAGACCTTGATGTTAGAGAAGAAGAGCTAGCAAAGGAAAAGGTCGCAAAGCTTGGTTTTGTAGTTAAAGGATACAAGGAGAAAATTGCCACAATACAATTTAAATATGAAATGTAGATCAATGAGCTACAAATGAAGCTGCAGCCAACCATGTTGTAGGAAGTAAGAGAACAAAGGTAGACTGACCTAAAGGCTGTAGTAGCCAACATCTTCGTAGCAGTTGTAGATTGTGGGAGGCTTCTAGATGAGAACTTACAGATTTGGAATTTGTTGCAAGAAGATTCAAATGTGCAAAAATTGCAGGAAGACATTTAATAGAAGAACCAATAGCTGGAAGAGATTCGAGCAACTGCGAAGACCTTACCAATCTTGCAAAAGCTCACCAAGTTCAATGAGGTAAATTCCCTCTAGAAGAAAATAAAAGAACTAAGGAAGGAAGAACATGTTTTGACAGAGAGAACTTAGCCATGGTAGGATGAGGCTCTCCAAATTTCCTAGGCAATATATGAGAAGCTTCAAGAGCTTCAATATAGGGAAACAACATTGATGCAAAAGGCTACAGAACATGTGACAAAAGTTCTATTGGAAGAGGTGTGAAACGAAGAGATGTAGTTCACAGAGACTCTATAGCAGTTCAAAAATACCTACAATAGTATTGCAGAAAAAATCAGAGGCAAAGTAGCTAAGTGACTCGGGACGAGTCACATGTGAGTGTTGGGGGCCTATTGCGCGCAACCCAATTTGGCCTAGTTTTTGGAAAAGACTCCACATTTTGTGGAGTAGATCACGCAACAAAGTGCGAAGTGGAACATGCAACAAATAAATTTGAATATATCACACGGTATAAGGGCTTCAGGATAGGGTGAAGGCTGTTCTTTTTGTAATAATGCAAAATATCAATGGGTTTTGTGACTATAACGACTTGTATTAGGGAGTCCATGGTATTTGGAACATGGTATTGTAATGATGTACCCTTCAATGTAATAGTATATATAGGGTCAAATAATAAGAATAAAATTAAATATTATGATCCAGATCTGTGTTATGGTAAAATTCTTATGATCTGTAGTTGGAAGAAGAGACGAGGCTCTGCAGCTGAGTGCACAGAGGCCTGAGTCTGTAGCTGAGTGTGCAGACAACCTGCAAGTTAGTGCACAGTTCAAGAACTATTTATTGTACAAAGAATCATTATATTAGCAATATTTCTTGTGGACATAGTCCCACATTGGGGTGAACCACGGTAATTTGGTGTCTTCCTATGTATCTTTGCTTAATATTTGTTGTAGCGTAACAGTTTATTACAAGTGCACTTTATTTTCAGCACAATGATGATTTATGGCTTTATATGATATATTTAAGTGGTTAATGTAATGTGGAAAATTTATTTATAAATGTTAAGAATAAATAAAACATAAAAATACCACATCTCCATGTCCCTCAAGGCTTTTCAAGTCATTTCCAAAAGGTCCAATGATTAAGGGTTTTGTTGGTGCGCAGTATAGATCGAACATGGGCCAACCCAAATCATAACCAACACCAACCAATGCATCTTGAATTTTTCTGGAAATTTCACAAAATTACCATCCTAGAGGAGAACAACATCTCCTACTTGGAACTTCTTCTTAATATGTTTATCATGCCAGGATTTTTCTCCTGCTTTCTTTACTTGCTGATGGAATCCTGCTACAAATTTGTCTTCCTCCAAAGCAAGCAACTCAACATTCTTTCCTTCATCATATAAGGGTATTCCATATCTGTAAAAGTTGCAATCCTCAAACTAGACATGATGTACTCCATGGGCATCACAACTTCTTGTGCATAAACTAACCTGAAGGGTGTCTGACCTATCAATGTTTTACATGTGGTCCTATAAGCCCATAAAACTGTTGGAATTCTAAGGTCCCAATCATCTCTATTCACATTGCATACCTTAGTAAATGAATTCTCCAAAATATTATTAAATTCTTCTATTGTTCCATTATCTTGAGGATGATAAGGGGTACTCTTCTGATGATAAACTTGGAACTCCTCTGTCAATTCTTCAATAGCCTTATTTAGGAAGTGTGAACCTTGGTTAATCATCAAAATCTTCCGACATCCAAATCTAGATAATATGTACTCAAAAATAAAATTTGCAGTAGTCTCTGCACCATAGTCCCTTACTGGTTGTGCTTCGGCCCACCTTGTTAGATAATCAATCATTGTAATTATGTACCTCGCACTAGTCCTCCTTCCAGGTGGGTTGATGGGTCCAACAAAATAAATAACCCATTTGTAAAAGGAATGCAATGTAACTTGTGGTACCAATGAAATTTCATATTTTCTTTAAGGCTTTCCTGTTCTTTGACACACGTCACATGCTCAACATTATTCCTTTGCATCTTTGTGTAGTGTAGGCCACCACAATCCTGCTCTCAAAATATTTTGTGCAATAGCTTTTCCTGCATAGTGTCCACTAGCTGCGCTCCCATGATCCTCTACTAGAATCATCTATCTTTCACACTCAGGAACATATTTGCATAGTATCTCCCCTAGTGTCGTCTTATATAAATGTCTTGCTATTAATGAAAAGTCAGTTGTGTTAACCACTAATTCTTTGTTTTGTTGCATAGTATACCATGAAGGAGCCATTCCTAAGGTAAAAAACTGAATGATATCTATGAAATGGTCATCTACAACTTTGATTTCAAATAACTACACATCAGGGAGATTATCCTCTATGTTCGTTGTTTCTTCCCCTGTTTCCAATCTTGACAGATGGTCAGGTCCTGCACTCAATCTCCCTGGTTTAACAATAATATCAAAGTCATACTCTTGAAATAATAGTATCCATCTGTAAATATTTCCTCCTAAGACATATTTATTAACCAAATACATCAGTGTAGAATGATTTGTAAGTATTTTAAAGTGTGATCCCAACAGACAGTGTCTAAAATTCTGTAAGGCATACACCATGGCCAGTCCTTCCCTATTTTTAGTGGTGTTATTATTTTCTGCTTTAGATAACTTCCTACTTTCAAAAGATATAGAATGATCATTCTGTCCTACACCAGGTTGTTCTAGTACTACTCCCAAAGTTATACAACATCTACATGGACATGGAATTCCTTATTCCAATCAGGGAACACTAGTATAGGTGCAACTACCATTTTTTATTTCAATATGTTGAGGCTCTTCTGACATTATTCATCTCACTAAAAAGTTATATCTTTTTCAACGATTTCTCCATAGGCATAATAATTTGAGCATACCCCTTGATGAACTTCCTATAATACCCAGTATGTCCCAACGTAGTGCGAAGCTGTCTTACTATCTTAGGTGGAGGAAATTTCACGATGATAAAAATATTAGTAGGGTCCACCATTAGTCCTTTCTTACAAACAATACGTCCCAACAATATGCCAAAAGGCACACAAAATATGCACTTATTTAAGTCCAAAGAGATATGATATTGTCTACATGTGTCGAGCATAAGTATTAAACTTCCAACATATTTTCTCAATAATCCAAATACCATCCAATCATCAAAATATACCTCTAAAAACTTGTGGATGTATTCCTTAAAATATGCAACCACCACCCTAGAAAATATAGCAAGGACATTTTTCAATCCAAAAGGCATTACTATGTGTTGATATGGGCCCCATTATGTAGCAAATCTAATCTTATGGCGATCTTCATGTGCAATTCTAATATCATGATAACCTGAAAATCCATCTGTAAATGAGTAAGCTTCTTGACATCCTATATTTTCTAGCACTTCATCTATGAAAGGGGTAGGGAAGGGATCATGTAAACATGCATCATTCAAGTTTCTCAGATCAACACAGATCCTAATTTCTCCTTGAGTCTTCTTCTCTTACACCACCATAGGACTCACCTATTCCGATTCTTCGATAGGTTCAATAATTCCTGTTGCTATCATCTTATCAACCTCTATATTGAATTTCTCCTTATACTTTAGGTTCAACCTGTAAGGTCTCCGTTTGACTCTCTTTGCATTAAGATTAAGGGGAACAATCATGACTCCTAGATATCCTATTATACCCTTCATCTATGAAAACTTAGAGGGGAACAATTCTTAATATTTATGAAGTAACTCTATAAATTTATTGATTGTCTCTTCATCCCAATAGTCTCCTATTATTGCAAACTTGGGTTCCTTCTCTGATCCTATGTTCACCTTCTTAGCCTTCAGTGGCTTCGTTATATATGGTATTTATGGCTCAGGTCTAGTTACTTCGTGATATCCTTCTGATTCTGCTATGTCAATGTTGTAAGGATCTTCTTCTTCATCTGCAGTGAGGTTATAGAACTCCAGTGAATTTTCTATCTTCCCATCCCAATCAGGTTGCTGCCATGTTAGTGGGGTTACATTCTTAAAAATACTCTTCTTGACTATCTGAAGGGCCAAATCTATGTATGGAAAATAATCCTCAAAGCTGAATGTTAATATGAAGCCATCAACCATGTTTTCCCAATTTATTGTACCATGTTGAAGCTCTGTTTCTAGGTACCAGTTCCTAGGGATTTTCTTTAATGTATCAATGAATCCATGTAACCATTCTTGCTATGGAATCTCCTTCCATGTTGTAGTGAATAGATGGATATGCTTCCTAGGATTAGTTTCCCCGTCATATTTTATCATTATCTTTGTATCTATCTATCAAAACCTTGTTGGAAATACTGAGAGGGGGGGTGAATCAGTATTTTTTTTTTGTTGTTCTTGTTGTTACCAAAAGCACACACACACACACACACACACGCAC
>APFE031515040.1:29745-63608 GCA_000404065.3 Pinus taeda
CGCGCGCGCGCGCACACACACACACACACAAACACACACACACACACACACACACACACACACACACACATATATATATATGAAACACAGAAATAGATAGCTGGAATTAATGCTTTTATTAACACAAAAAAAATGCAATGAAATAAATACACCTAACTCTTGGGCTCCAACCCAAACCTGGTATCAATTGTTTTGCTACAATTTTCTACACCCAACACTGCTCAGCTTCTGCCTTTCTCCAGTTATCCTGTTTCTCTGGTCTCTCCTGCCTCTTGCCTGTTCTTCGGCTTCCTCTCTCACAGATTATACATTCAACAACCCACACTTCTCCTTGTGTTTCTGTTTTTATGTGTTTTAGGCACCTCTCACTGATCATTTCCACTTACACCACCTCTTTGGCTTCCTCCTCAGTCATTGTGGCTTCCTCTATGTTGTGCAAGTTCATCGATTCTTCTGGGACATGTATATTCATTAGAGAGATTTAAATAATCCACGAACAACACATCTTCTCGGTTAACTATAAAAATTCTCCTTTTGATAATGATTGCAGGCATACACAAAGTTTTTCAGTTTAATGGAGGTGTTATGCCCCAATTGCAATCTCCATCACCATGATGCACCCCATTTAACTGGCGTTCAACCTCCTGAATCATCGAATTAGTTATCATAGGCCTTTCGGCCTAAAAACCCCACATAATGCATAAACACAAATATACAGGAATATATGAGAAACATAGCGAAAAAACTAAAGGGCAGACTTTAAGAATCCATACACTCGCATTAATATTGTATCAGATCCATTCCTCCACAGTTTCATCGCAATCGACCCCAAAACCGTTTCCACATGATCCATGCCTTTTCCTTTCGGAACCAGAATGTCCTTGAAGAATGCCTAAACACTCCGAATCACCCTGCGGATCACTCTTTTAACTATATCCGCTTGTTTTCATTTTAAACAGGAATACATTGAAAAATACCCCAAAACACTGGTTTTTACCTTTTCCTATCGGCATGCTTACCGTATGCCAAAGTCAATGCGTCAAACATTTGCGACCGTTGATTTGAAGTGATGAGATCTGACAGTCCAGATCAAATCGCCTTATCGGCGATCAGAGGTCCCAATGGACTACACTATCAACACTATTCCTTTGGTCCATTGCAATATCGTTGATCGCTATTAGCGATTTACAATGGCACTTAACACTTAATACACTCCTGCTCTGATATGTCGATGTGATATCACTGATTGCTATCAGAGATTTACAATGGTGCTTAACACTTGATACACTCCTGCTCCGATATGTTGATGCAATGTAAGTCCTAGACCTAATTGGATCCCAAAACTCCTATGCATATATTTTCAAGTCCGTTTTTCTGGATCCGCTAAGTGTTTACTGTGATTTTCCAGTGTAAAAGGATTTCGGTGATGCAATAAGGAAATATGCAGGATGGATGTAGTTTGGGTTTCCACGGACCCGATAACTTTTAAAATCTCTATCTAAAGGATTTGACATCCGGATTCTCAATCCAACTATCTTTTACACCCGATACTTAATGTATTTGGTTTTTTCTACCTTCAAAACTAGTTCCATGGAATGTGCCTACCAAACGATGCTTTAACACAGTGATTCTATTAAAACATATGAAAAAACATAGGCTGACGCTTGTAAATGCATGCATATATTTCCTTTGATAGTGTATTTGTATGCATATAACTCTTTTGTGGCCCGATAGCTCCCAATAATATAAATGCACCCATTACTCCTCTAATGGCTCTATCTGCTTCCTCCGATGGCTATTTGTGTCCTCTGTAATTTGGCATATATATATGTGTGTGTGTGTGTGTGTGTGTGTGTGTGTGTGTGTGTGTGTGTCTCCTCTTGGCTTCAATATGCCTCCTTGCTCTGTTAGCTCCTATGGTGGATTTGTCTACTCCTCTTGGCTCCTTCTACTCCTTGAATATTGCCATATTGACATCAATGAAAATCTGTGTCCAACAATCTCTCCTTTGTTATTGATGGCAATATTCTTTTGCTCCCCCCCTTTGACATCAATGGCAAAGGAATGCATACAAACTCCCCCTGTCCTACTACATCTTTATAAATGAATGCGAGTGATGATAAAGAGATAACCTCCATCTTTTGACGCAGATGTTCAAATGCCTCTTGAGGAAGAGGTTTTGTGAAAATATCAACTATCTATTCCTTAGTATTGATATATTCCAGGATGATATTTTGTTCAACCACTTGCTCATGGAGGAAATGATACTTGATTGGTATGTGTTTGGTCCTTGAGTGCATCATTGGATTTTTGCTGAGACTGATAGCACTTGTGTTGTCACAATAGACTATAATTGGTTGATCTGTACATATGTTGACATCTTTTAGAGCTTCCTTCATCCATAGTATCTGATTATAATAGTCTGTTGCAACAATATACTCAGCTTCGGCTGTGGATAATGATACGTATGACTATTTTGTGTTAAGCCAGGATACTAAACAGTGTCCTAGGAAGAACGCATTTCCACTAGTACTTTTCCGATCATCTATACTTCCAGCCCAATTAGCATTAGTGTATGCAATTATAGTTAGTGTTGAGCTCCTTGGGTACGAAAGACCAAAATCAGGAGTTCCTTTCAGATATCTGAGAATTCTTTTTACAACTAATAAATAGGATTGTTTGGGAGCATATTGAAATCTTCCCACCATTCCTACTGCCTGCATTATGTCTGGTCTTGTCACTGGTAAGTATAGAAGGGCTCCAATTATTGACCTGTAATGAGTTGCATCTCCTGGAGGGGAGTCATCATCTTTGCTTAATTTTTATTTTGTGGTCATAGGTGTTCTCATGGGTGCACAATCCTCCATTCCATATCTTTTGAGCATGTCTTTTAGATATTTGGTTTGAGATATACACAATCATGCTCTGGTTTGAGATACTTGAAGTCCAAGGAAGTGAGAAAACCCTCCTATCATTGACATCTCAAAATATTTTGACATGTTTTGAGAAAATTCATGACTCATTTCATCATTATTGCTGGCAAAAAGTAGATCATCGATATAAACAAGAGTAACTAGTAACTTACCTTCATCTGTCTTTATGTATAGATTACTTCTAGCGACTCCATTTTTGAAGCGTTGTTGTTGTAGATATTAATCCAATCTTGCATACCAAGCTCTAGGAGCTTGTTCCAACCCATAGAGCCTTTTTCAACTTACATACTAAGTCCTTTCCTTCTATTAGATCAAACCCTTCTGGCTGCTCCATGTAGACTTCTTCCTTGAGTTCCCCATTTAGAAATGCTGATTTCACATCCATTTGATATATTTTAATCCTTTTGAGCAAGAAAATGCCATGAAAATCCTGATAGATTCCGTACGAGCTACTTGTGCAAATGTCTCTTCAAAGTCAATTCCCTCAATTTGTGAATAGCCTTTGCAGACAAGCCTTGCCTTGTTTCTAATAACCTATCCTTCCTCATTCATTTTATTTTTGAACACCCATTTGGTTCCTATTATGTTTTTTTCCTTTGGACGAGGTACTAGCTCCCATGTCTTGTTCTTCTCAATTTGGGACATTTCTTCTTCCATGGCTTTTACCCAATGAGGATCCTTACTTGCTTCTACAAATGTTTTTGGTTCTATCATAGATAGCAGAGCAATAACATTTCTCTTTGGTGTGATGGTCACCCTTCTTCAGGTTTGCATCCCTTCATCTCTGTTGCCAATAATCTGCACTTCTGGATGATATTTCTGGATAAACTTCATCTTTGAAGGAGTATGAGGTGGTTCTTTCTCCTCTTCTTCTTCTTCCTCATCTATTTCTTCTTCTTTAGGTTCTTCTTCAATGAGAAGATTGTCTTCATGTTTTTCAATTTCTTTTTCTAGAAGGTATTCATCAACCTTTACATCGATGCTTTCCACTATTTTCTTCAGTCGAAAATTGTAGCACTTGTAAGCCTTACTCTGTGTAGAGTATCCAAGAAATATCTCTTCATCAACCTGAGAATCGAACTTTCCTGGTGAGCCATCCTTGATTTTTATGAAGCACTTGCTTCCAAATATCTTGAAGTAATTCATTGAAGCAGGTCTTCCTTTCCATAACCCATAAGGAATTTTTTCACAGTTTGGTCTTAATTGAGTTCGATTCAATGTATAGACAATTGTTTCTACTGCTTCTTTCTAGAATTTTGGCTGAAAGTCTACTACTAATAACATTGTTCTTGCCATTTCTTGGACTGTTTGGTTTCTTTTTTCAGCTACCCCATTTTCCTAAGGTGTTTTGGTAGCAGAGAATTCCCTTTTAATTCCATGAATATTAAAAAAACTCACTAAAATCGTTTGATGTGAATTTTCCCCCTCTGTCCATTCTGAGGCACTTAATTTTTGAATCTTTTTCATTTTCTACGAGGGATTTTAGATTATTAAAACACTCAAAAGTTTTAGATTTATACTTTATAAAATAAATCCACATCATTCTAGTATAGTCATCAACAAATAACACAAATTACCTTTCTCCTTGGATTGCCTGATTTCTAGTTGGTCCACACAAATCAACATGGATGATCTCCAAGGGCTTTGATGTAGAGAGCTCCTTTGTCTTGTGGTTGGTTCTAGTTTTCTTTCCATGTTGACTTGGACCACATACTCCTTGATTTGGTTTGAATAGCCTTGGGATGTCTCGTACAACTCTAATCTTGTTTATATTGATCAGATTTTCGAAGCTTGTATGTCCAAGTCGCTTGTGCCACAACCAACTTTCATCTGTCTGACTTAGGTAGCATTTATTTTCTTGAATATTTTCTAGAATGTAAATGTTGTCTAGTGTCCTAACCCCTTTCGCCACAAGTTCCCCTGAGGAAGAGTTCCTTATTTCACAGTCTTTGGTGTTGAAGACAACCTTATGTCCTTGATCACAGATTTGGCTGACACTCAGGAGATTATGTTTGAGCTCATCTACTAGCAGAGCATATAGAGATTTTCCTTTTCCATTGATCAGAGTAACATTTCCTTTTCCAACAATTTTTCCAGATCCACTTCCAAAGGACACATTCCCTTCCTTTTATCTCTTGTCATGTGTCTGGAGCACCCACTATCCACAAACCAATGATTTCCATTATTTTGAGCATATAGAGCTAGGCTGCATTTATCCATGTTGGAATTCTTACTACTTGTCTTTCTTCCTTTGAGTGGCCAATTTTGTTCATAGTGTCCATTATTGAAGCAGAATGAGAAGATCAGATCAAATTTGGTCAAGGGATCAAATGAATTGAAGGTTTTGATTTGTCCGTTTCTTTTGGGGGCATATGAATTGATTATTTGGTCCTTTAGCTTTGGCATTTCAATTTTGCAAGCCATGCAATGTTTGGCTTGATGATCGAAGTTTTGATAGTGAAAACAGTGTCCAAGAAAGATGGTTTTGTACCTATTGAAGCAGCTACAGTTTGAGTCGATTTCCCTCCTGGGAATTATTCCTGCCTAATTCTTTGAATTTGAGATGGGCCTTTGGTTGAGTACAGGTTTGTATTTGCTGTAGTATCCATGATTCAATTGCACATTCTTCTTTGGAGTAATTCTCTCTTCATTCTTTGGATCTAGGATGTGCTTTTGATAACATACTTTTTCCTCTTTTGGATTGTAGGAAAGTGCATTGGCATATCTTTTCACACTATTCTTAGTGCTTGAGGATTCTCCTTTGAGTCCTATTCCAGACTTGTCATGTTGAGGTTTTTGATTTTTTAGAATAGTCTCAAGTATTTGAGAGCTTTTACAACCCTTTTTAATTTTCTCCAACTCCTTTTTTAGAGACACTATCTCGGCTTCACATTCTTCACAAGTCTCTTCTTTTTCTTTTAGATTTGCTTCCAAGAGATCTTCTCTCCTTCTTGTTTCCTCGTTTTCCACTTTGAGAGAAATGATTTTATTCCTCAGTTTCTTATTTTCTCATTTTCTTCAATGACACTTATTAACAATTCATCTACATTTCCTTCCATTCCAGAGTCATCATCATTTGTGAATGCCATGAATATTGTTTCTTGGTTTTCATGATGGTCACTTTCCTCATTTGATTTCTTTTTAATGACCATAAAATCATCCTCATCAGACTCATCTTGCTTAGAGAAGAAGTTCTTCTTATTGAACCCTTTCTTTTTGTGTGCCATTCTTTTATAATTTCCTTCATCATCACTATCATGTTTATGAGGACATTTTTCTACATAATGACCTATTTTTTCACATTTAAAATGGATAAGAGGGTACTTGCCTTTAATCTTAGATCCTTTCTTCAGCTTTCGTACATATTGAGCCAATTCGGATTCCACATCGGATTCATCACTATAGTCATTCCTTTCTTTCCCCTTCTTTGACTTTGAGGCCTTGAATGCTGCATCTTTGGAGCTTGGGCCACCTTTCCTCATCTCATAGGTAGTGAGGATTCCATGGAGTTCATCCATCTTGAGGGTATCTATATCCTTTGCTTCTTCTATGGTGCTTATTTTGGAGTCAAATCTGCGTGGAAGAGATCTTAATACCTTTTGAACAATGGTACTTTCTTCAATTTTTTAATCCAATCCTTTAAGGGAGTTGACCACTTCAGCTACTCAGAGGAGGTATGCTACAATATCTTCTTCATCTTCCATCCTGAGACTTTCAAATTGTCCTATGTGAGTTTGAAGCTTTTCCTTCTTGACTTTTGAGTCTCCATCGTATAAGCTAACTAGCTTCTTCCACATTTCTTTGGTAGAGGTACAGTGCATGACTTTTGTAAACTCAGAATCAGTGATTCCACTAGTGATGGAGTTCAAGGCCTTTGCATTTGTGATGTAGGCTTTCCTCTTGTCTTGATCTATTGGAAGAGTGGTAGTCATTTGGTATTCATTTTGAACAAAATGCAAGACTTCAGGTCCAAGGGACATCAAGTAGTAGGTCATTCTTTTTTTCCAGAAACCAAAGTTAGTGCCATTGAGTAGAGGAGGTCTTCCTGATGCTTCGTAATTTCTCATCATGGTTGCATATCCTTCTTCAAGCTATTAGGCTAGTATGAAGAAGCCTACACTGATACCAACTGTTGGAAATACTGAGAACGGGGGTGAATCAGTATTTCTTTTTTGTTGTTCTTGTTGTTACCAAAAGCACACACACACACACACATATATATATGAAACATAGGAATAGATAGCTGGAATTAATGCTTTTCTTAACACAAAAACAGTGCAATGAAATAAATACAATATATATATCTATATCTATATATATATATATATAACTAGTTGCAATTAGTTTACAAGCTCCAACTTGGACTTCAGTGAGGCTCAAACTTCTTAGGCTCCAACCCAAACCTGGTATCAACTATTTTGCTGCAGTTTTCTGCACCCAACACTGCTCATCTTCTGCCTTTCTCCAGTTCTCCTATTTCTCTGGTCTCTCTTGCCTCTTGCCTGTTCTTCAGCTTCCTCTCTCACAGATTATACAATCAACAACCCACACTTCTCCTTGTGTTTCTGTTTTTATGTGTTTTAGGCACCTCTGACTGATTGTTTTCGCTTACATCGCCTCTTTGGCTTCCTCCTCGGTCGCTGTGGCTTCCTCTATACTGTGCAAGTTCACCGACCCTTCTGGGGACACGTAGATTCATTAGAGAGATCCAAATAATCCACAGACAACACATCTTTCTGGTTAACTGTAACAACGCTCCTTTTGACAATGATTGCAGGCATACACAAAGTTTTTCAGTTTAACAGAGGTGTTATGCCCCAATCGGAATCTCCATCACCATGATGCACCCCATTTAACTGATGTTCAACCTCCTGAATCATCGTAGTAGTTATCATAGTCCTTTCGGCCTTAAAACCCCACGTAATGCATAAACATAAATATACATGAATAAATGAGAAACACAACTAAAAAACTAAAGGGCGGACTTCAAATCTATACACTCGCATTAATACTGTATCAAATCCATTCCTCCACAATTTCATCGCAATTGGCCCCAAAACCTTTTCTACATGATCCATGCCTTTTCCTTTTAGAACTGGAATGTCCTTGAAGAATGCCTAAACACCTTGAATCACCCCGCAGATCACCCTTTTAACTATATCTGCCTGTTTTCCTTTTAAACAGAAATACATTGAAAAATACCCCAAAACACTGGTTTTTACATTTTCCTATCAGCGCGCTTACCGTATGCTGAAGTAAATGCACCAAGCATTTGTGATTGTTAATCTGGAGCAATGAGATCTGACGGTCTAGATCAAATCACCTTATCGGCGATCAGAGGTCCCAATGGACTACACTATTGGCACTATTCCTTTGGTCCGATGTGATATCGTTGATCACTATCGGCGATTTACAATGGCGCTTTACACTTAATACACTCCCACTCTGATATGCCAATGCGATATCACTGATCGCTATCGGCAATTTAAAATGGTGCTTAACACTTGATACAATCCTACTCTGATATGCCGATGTGATGTATGTCTCGAACCTAATTGGATCCCAAAACTCTCGTGCATATATTTTCAGGTCCGTTTTTCTGGATCCGCTAAGTGTTTAGCATGATTTTCCAGTGTAAAAGGTTTTCGACAATGTGATAAGGAAATACTCAGGATTGATGTAATTTGGGTTTCTACGGACCTAATAATGTTCAAAATCTCTGTCTAAAGGATTTGAGATCCGGATTCTCAATCCAACTGTGTTTTACACCTGATACTTAATGTATTTGGGTTTTTCTGCCTTCAAAATCAGTTCCATGGAATGCGCCCGCCAAATGATCCTTTAACACAGTGATTCTATTAAAACATACAAAAAAGCACAAGCCGACGCTTATAAATGCATGCATATATGGCCTCCAATAGTATATTTGTGTGCATATAACTCTTTTGTGGCCCGATAGCTCCCGATAATATAAATGCACCCATTGCTCCTCTAATGGCTCTGTCTACTTCCTTTGATGGCTGTTTGTGTCCTCTGTTGCTCCAATGGCTTTGTTGTTCCTATATATATATATATATATATATATATATATATATATATATATGTCTCCTCTTGGCTCCTTTTGCTCCTTGAATATTTCCATATTGACATCAATGAAAATCTGTGTCCAACAAACCTTATCCACATCGATCTTCGACATTCTTGCCAACCTCCTATATTCTACTTGTGTGCATTCCACCATGTAGCAAGGGTAGAATTCAGGGCCATATTCAAGGTTGTAAACCTTTGAATTTATGGGACTTGTTCTTCATAATCATTAAGGAAAGTATTTACATCACCCAAGCCATCATAAGAAGGCAAGTCACATACCTCAGAGATCATACATCAATCTGATTTAATAATTCTTATACAACGCCTTGTGGATACTTCATGCAGCCTATTCTACAAATTTTCCAATTCTTCCTTTGAGTATGAGGTACAATAACTATCATGCTCCAAACTCAACTTTCCCTCTGCAGTAGGGTTAACAAAATCTTTTTCCTTCACTGTCATTTGATAGATATTTTCTATGTTAGCTATGTAGTATTTGTCTTTGACTGGTTCTATATATCTTACTCCTTCTGATGGATCCAAGGGAATAATTACTCTTACAATGTTTCCTTCAAATATCATCTATCTCTTATTTAGGTTAACTATGGCCATATTGTCAAATGGGGCTATTCAATTCCAAGCAATTCAGGATAAAGGTTACTGTCATCGATGATCTCTATTACCTCAAAATCAACAATAGTGCGAACTCCTTCAATATCCATTGTGACACCTGATGGTCTTCCTAGAGGGAATTTTTTTTACTGATTTTCATCATTAATTGAATAGGTGACCATTGTAAATTCAGATTACCCATTAATTTCGATGTCTGATTCATCAAGATATTAGCGTCAGATCCTAGATCTAGAATAACTCAATCCATCTCATATACTCCTATCTGTGAACTAAGCCTCATCTCTCTTTTGGTTCTCTTCTATCGATGCAAATTATTGACTGCACGTATCTCACTTCACAGTGTTTCTTTGGATGCAAATGAATATATCAACTCTTGAAGCCCTTCTACAACCTTTTGATCTCTTAACAATTTCGTACAAGTCTACAGAAAATACTTTAAACTACCTACTTGATTTGTTGAATCCCGATCTTGTGTTGGAGCTTGCTCCTGTGCCAAAGCTGATAACATGTTGCAATTACTTTTTTGATAAGGCTTTGGCTGTGCAGTAGATGTTGAAGCTACAACATCCATAAAACTTTGTTTTGATTCCATAAATACTTATTGTTCTTTATGAATATAAAAAATAGAAACTTTCTCAGCAGTCTTTCTAACCCATGTATTTTCATATTCTTTCTTTCCATCAACTTTATCACTACCAGGCACATCACCACTTCTAGTGACAATACTAATTCAAGATTCATCAGTCCTCCTCTCAGTAGTCATCATTTGAATATTCCGTGTCGATGACTTATTTATTTTTTCTTGCATCTTCACCATAAGTATAGGACATTCTTCAATTACATGGTCAAAGGATTTACAATACTTACATGTCTTTGTGGAATTCTGACAATCTCTCGCAAAATGACCTAGCTGGCCATAATTGTAGCAAATAATCTTTCCACATCCATGACCAACTCCACCACCTCGACCTCTTCCTTGGTAACCTCCTCAAACACCACGCTGTCCTTTGTCCTCTTGTCCATGCTCTTATGTTTTCATTCTATAAGTGTCAGCACCGTGCTTCATCATTAGTTCATAGTCTTAACAATTATTCTCATCATCTCCTACTAGTCTACAGAATTTGCATTAGAGATTCCTCAGAGTTTGTACATATTTCTGTAACAAGTAATAGTCTTCTAAATGATGTTCACCTCTATTCATACATATTTCGCAACATAGGCAAGATCTCGTATTCAAAGGATTCAATTCTCCACCATCCATGTAATTCCTGAATATAGGGAACTATTCTTTAGAATGGCCCTCCGATATGCATTTTGTATACCATGCTTCTTCTCTAAATTATTTTCTTTTCTTGATGTCTTGTAACTATAGGGTTAGGTTTACCAGATGACTCTGAATCTTTTTAATTCCTAGTATCTCCTATAGGCAAAGCTTCCAATTTCATCACAATTTCTAGAGCTTCTGATTGAGTTCCTATCTTTTGTTGCATTAATGGAAATCTGATATGTGGTAGCAGTGCAACTATAAACCATTCTTGATGTTTGTGCAAAGCTATGTCAAAGCTTACTTGATCCAATAACACCTCAAATCTTTGATCAAACTCCCTAAAACTTGCTTAGTAGATTTCTGTTTGATCTCTTTCAACTAGGTGATGCACTGTGACTCAGACTTTGGTTTCTTAAACTCTCTTATCAGTGCTATTTTAATATCTACAAATTTTCTATTCTTATTATTTGAATACTTCATATACCATGTCAATGCTCTCCAAAATGTTGTAATGAGTTGTACTTTCCTTACATTCTCATTGTTGATCTGCTTCGTTGTCCATACTGCTTCACATAAAAACCAAAACTGTTCTGAATCTTCCAATCTAGATCCTTTGAAAATGGGTAGCTTAATATCGTCAACCATACTTCTTCTTGGAGGGGGAGGGGGAGGGTGAGGGGAAAAAGTAAGGGGAGGGGGAGGGTGGAGTGCCGAAAACATCCTGGTTATTACTGGCTTCTAAGAACTTTCAGTCTGGAAGGGTGAATACCGCGGAGTTACTTGAGGGTTATTAGTGAGGCTTTCTTCACTTTCAGATTCACTCAAAAGAGGGCTAAAATCAGTCTCTATGAAAATCTTCAGGTCTTGTCCATGAGATCTCTTTCTAGTATCTACTCTATATATCTTTCCACTTCATGACGTTTCAATCTCTTGCTCAAACGTATTCCATCTTCTTCAAAACATAAATAAACTAGCAATCTGATTACATTTGTAAAACACCCTTTTCACACAGAAGCATCTTAATCCAAAGTTTCAGAGATTCCAAATACTTACCTCACGATCCTTTGAAGAATCATCGATACGCTTTGCTATAAGACATAGTCGAGTCTACTGTGAACTCAATAATGAATCCTTCCAAGATACTATCAATCTAGAAATTGAAAACCTTTGAAATCCTATTGTCAGTGCTTTTGAGTCGTTGTATTAGTTTAGGAGTCCACATCGTAGGTTCTTCATCTTTAAAACAATTATTTCTTTTGGTCAACCTCAATATCCACTTGTACAACTCATAAGGAAATGAAGCAAAGAGAATTTTGTATTGATCTATAAAAATATAATTCTGTAATGAAGCTTTGACTATCAGATGAGGGTTTCTATTTTATTCCTTCGCAAATTCTCACCCTTTTAGTTCTATCCAATCTTGAATCTCCTTCTTCTTTGATAGGTGCCACATCCACATATCCTTCAAACAGATCCTGGTCCCGACAACATAACCATTTTTTGGGTTGGTTTAGGATGACCTAGGTTCGATCTATACTATGCAACAACAAAACCCTTAATCACTAGCCCTTTCAGCAATGACCTACAAGCAAATTGCAGTCTCACCCGAAGTGACAATGGGAGGATGCAGAACCAGGTTTCTGCAACCTTGAAGGATGTGGAGATGTGGCATTATTATGTTTTCTTATTTTTAACATTCATAAATCACTTTGCTGCATTACATTAATCACTTAAAAATATCATATAAAACCATAAACTATTACTGTGTTGAAATAAAATGCAATTGTAAGCACTACTATGCTACAACAGATAATAAGGAATTATACACATGAAGACACCAATTTACCGTGGTTCACTCCAATGTGAAGCTACGTACACAAGAACCGTTGTTTGTAATAATGAATCTTTTTACAACAAATAGTTATTGGAATGTGCACTAAGCTACAAGTTGTCTGCACACTCAGCTGCAAACTCATGCCTCTGCGCACTCAGTTGTAGAGCCTCTCCTTCACTACAACACTATGGATCACAAATATACAACCATAACACTGATCTGGATCATAAATATGCCTCCTTTATTATTTACCCTATATATACTATTACATTGGAGGGTTACATCATTACAATACCATGGTCCAAATACCATGGACTCCCTAAAACAAGAAAATATTTCCCAAAAGCCTATTGATCCTTTACAATATCACATGGATTTATAAAAATGAGGGGCTTTGACCCATCCCAAAGCCCTTACACCACGTGGTATACTCCAACTGATCCACTGCACAGTCCACCTTTTGTTCCGCTGCTCTATTGTGTGCTCCACTCCACAAAATATGGAGTTTTTTCCAAAATCTAGGCCAGGTTGGGTTGCGGCCAACATTCCTCCCAAACCACCAAATCCCACTCCTCCATGTTATTTGTGTGATGTTATTGGGCATGCCACCAATAATTGTCTTGAGCTCCCTCATATCAAGAATGTGGTGTCTGATACCTTTCCTGACTCTAATCTTCGTGAGGTCCATGTCACCTTACTCAAGTCATCTAAGAAGAACAAATCCTTGTGCATGAATCACCCTTATTCTTATTGTAATAATTATGGCCATTATTCCCATCACTGTCCCCATCTCGAATATTTTCATGATACACTTCAAGTGCTTCACGATTTATATGTCGCTAATAGTGATTCCACTTCTCCTCTATCTACAGGTTCTGGTCCCACTGTTATGCTAGAACAAGAGGATTCCCAACCCGCCATTATGATTCCCCCTCCTGATGTTAAGATGACAGATAATTATTCCCCTATTCTCCACCTGCCATCATCCATGGGATCGCTTTATTCAAACTCTCTTTGATTTTCCTATTGTGCTTCTTTCGAACTTCTTCGGAGAACACTTTGGTGTCAACATCGGTATATGTCACATCTACTAGTAATTTGTATCCCATTGCGGATGATGCACATGTGAACCATGTATCCCATGATGATGATTGGTTTCATTACCCCTTACTTGAAAACCATGAATTAAAACCACATCCACCTTGTGGCCATTACATTACCACAAAATATTTGAGTAAGGGGGCATCCACTTTTGAGAATCCTGGAGAAGTAATTCTCCCCAACCCTCCTAGTGCATCTAGTAGTCTCCACTCTAGTACCCTTATTATTTGCCATTTAGAAGAACCTATAGAGTCTCATATTACTTCAGATCACTCAGATTCCTCCATTTTACATTAACAACCCAGTCCCTTAGACATTGTTGTTGTTATACCACTATGTCATTTCAATGAGAATCAGTTCATTATATACGAAGCCACTCTTTGGTATGGTGACACCATGTATGTGAACCCAAAAATTCATCCCATTTGACTCCTATATGTAGTGCCAAACGAGATTGGAAATCTGCCATTTCCTTTATCTAATTGTATATATCCACTTTTCGCATAAGAAGACATCCATAACATAAACAGATGGCAAACCACATCATCAAAATGTATTTAGAGTCCACTATTCTAAATAGATGTGGCATGTCCATAGCATGCTACAATGATACATACAAAACTGGGGGGCACATATGCCCCTATATCTCCTCATCATCTTTTAGTGACTCTTGCACCAGTAGGGCTAAATGATTAAGTCCCTTATTTGAGCACCTACAACACAATGTCACTCCACATCCTGATCTAGCTAGGGGGCATCATTCCCACCTGATCATTCCCCTCCATCATCACATGATGTGGGGGAAATATCTCATGCTTGGGGGCATGATGGCCCTTGGCCACCTTCTCACTTGATTAACATAAGTCTTCGCCTAGACTCCAATGATCTAGGTATGGTCGATTATCCTTTCATTCCTTAGATAGTTTGTCCTACCAGTCTCTCTGGTGAGCTATATACACATTGCATATTGTAGATGCTTGATACCATATCTTCAAATATTCTACTATATGTGATACCACACTTACCACCTGGTCCACATGTTTGACATTGTGGGTGGGGATGATCCTATACCTTCTCTAGTAGTTCATTCATGTATTCTCTTCTTTCCTTTCCTTCCTTGATTCTTCACCACGAACCATCCTTTTGAGAACAATTAAGGCCATTTTTAGACAAGTAATCCCACCAACCTGAAAGTCACAGATCCAAATTATGATGGTCGATCTATCTGCTACCATCTCCTCAAGATTTAGGGCCTTCTCCTCCTTTCCAAATTCTACACAAGCTCACTATGCAAATGAATTGGATTTGGGGCACAAAACCCTTTTATAGGAAAAAGCCTAGTTTTTCTGTCACTCATTGCAACCAAACTGTAGCTTGGCTTGATGAACCATAAACATTGTTGGAAATATATCATCGAGTTATATAATGGGTCTATTTATTTTTTTGGTAATTTGACACTTCACCAGGAAGCCATTTTTTCTGCGAGGTCTCACTTTGCCGCCTATTAAAATCAAATTTCTTCATATGCACTACCCATACTTTGGTACCACTTTACCTTTGCAATGGTCAATTCACATGCCGATTTTCATCTTAAGTAACCATTATTTACTCATGTTTTTATGGCCCCCTTTAGGCCTCCCCCATGTGGCAACATCATCGAGTCACTGTTGTTCAGAGCATCTGAGATGAGTCACCCTTACATCCATGGCATCTGTTCAGAGTCCCATTCAATCCTGTTACATTATATTATCCATATTTTTGTCACATTCATCCCCTTGTCCTCCTATTTTGCCTCCAACTATATTGCTCTGTCTCTGAAAAGCCTATGTCTGAGTAATTGACAATCCCCTCTAGAATTGAGTCAGTCACTATACAGTGAACCATGTGTATCATGTTCTGAAAAGGGAAGTCATCATTCCACCTCTCATCATCGTCACTAGTGTTAGCCCAACAATCACATTTCTATGACCCTCGTGCCTTTGTTGAGGAATCCTCATTGCCTCATCTCTGGCGGGTCCTCTTTTGTTGACTTCAGCACATTTATTCCAAGATAGTAGTTTAGAGGCTGGTGTACCTTGGTTCTAGATTTTATCATTGTTTGGTTCCTCAGATCAAGCAAAGGGAATCATTCTTTCCCTTTGACTTGGTTGTTTCTCATGTGCTCAACTCCAACTCATTCTCACATGATTGAGAATCGTACACTTGATGGTCTGGTGATCCAGCAGATTATCCTAGTATTTATGGGTGTGTCTGAGATGTTCTAGACCTCATAAGGGGTGGCCCTTCAGGTATCACTCCACATGCCCAATTTCTATAGATCATGATCTAGCCTCAGTTGTAATACCATAGATTTGATGGGTTCAGTTACCGCTTCTTGCAGTGCCCACACAATGCATGTCTCATTCAAATGGTCCATTCAGATCTTCAAATCCCTTTCCTGTGCAACATGGCGTCTTTGGTTGTGATCCCCCCACCTCCCCATGCCATCTTGAGGGGAATTATGTATCATGTACTCATATTAGAAGATGTTATTATATTTAGTCCTAGCCTCTGTTTTCCAGGAACATTATGTATATGGGACTCATTATATTATGTATCACATTCTGGCCCATTAATGGCAGCATATCATGTACTTTGTAGCTCAACCCCACATTACTGGGCATGCCATTATTATTTGTACTTAGTTATCTCAGCGGGTATGGGTATGCCTCCCCTGTGGTGAGCACCAGTATTGTAGCAATAATGCTACAACTCCTGGGCCGCCTACTTTACTCTTATCAACCCAGTAGTTTGTAACAAACTTGGAAGCGATGGTGCTATATGCATAAGTATTGGTTCTTACTGCAGGTTATCACTTGGTCAGCTAGCATAAGATCACTAGGATCTCAAGTCAACTTCTATGGATTCCAGAAGAAGCTCTATATGTGATGAAAGAAGAGATTACTCTACAGAGGCTACTCTAATTGCAGAAAGGAGAAAGTCTGAAATGCAAAGCAAACCTAGTAAACCCTAATTGACCAACTAATCCTACTTTTGCAGAAAGCACTATGAAAACCATGAAATGAATTCCATTAACTACATAAGGAAGTAAACAACATCTACTCAATCTATTTCTGGAAGTAAATGAGAAAAAAACATCTTTTTGGATTTCTATGTATTTTTATGTGAATTTTACATGCATGTATTTTATTGTGTGTGAAGGTGGAAGCGAATAAGTGGGGTTGAAGGGAGAATTTTGGACATGAGGGGATGTAGGATGGTGTGTACTGGTCCTAGGAGGTCTTAGGTGGTCTTCTAGAGGCTATTTCAACACTCAGCCTTCAAAAGAAATCCTACATGAAAATCTAAAGGAGGACACAGGGGATCTACAGGAGGTCTACAAGAGGAGGCCGAGAGCATTTTTCATGGTTTTGAGGGTATGAGAGTGGGTGGAAAAGGTGGATGAAGGTTGGAATGAGGCGTTAAGGTGCCTAGGGTCTATCAAGAATCACCAGGAGAGAGAAATATGATTGGGTTTTCTCAAGGAGAGAGGAAGAAGTTCTATGGAAAAATGCAGAAAACTTAAGGTAGATTTGAGGTGAGCTTTGGGCAACCTGTAGGGCATGGATTAGAGAGAGGACGTGATGGCTGATAGGCTATCCTATTGTTAGAAGATATCTACTGTAAAATAATTGACAGTCAACCAATAAGATCAAACAAGCAATGAAATGAGTGCATCTAGAAAAATAGAATTTTGCATCAAGCTAGTCTAAACTATGGTCTATGAAAGCAAATGCTGAGAAATGATACAATAAAGAAAGCATGGAAGAATACTTCTTGCAAATAAAGAAGTGAGCTTGGTGGAAAAGATCTAAAGCAAAGCATTAACCTTCTAACAAACTGCAAACACTAGAAGTCCAATGAATGAGGGAAATCTATGTTTTTGGGGCAACAAGAGGGTCATTGCCTCAATTCATGGTCCCAAAGGGAGGAAGAGAAGCCAAGGCATTGTTGATAGCCTTTTGAATCTTATTTTTATCACTGCTTAACCTGCTATAGAAATCACAAATGGAAGAAAACTATTGAACCATCAAAAGAAACCTATTCTTGACCATAAAATAAATTCATCTAACAGCAACCTAATCTACAAACTGAAATAAAACATACAAATACAAGTAAAGAGGAACTTGAATACTTGGATTGGGCCCTAACCCAAGAGCTTCAGCCCTTTGAGGTAACTCGGTGCTAGCCCAAAAAGTATTCCATCTTTATTATCAAAATAATAACAAGATTACATGAACTTTCAAAGTAATAAGCTCGAAGTTGAGTAGAGTTTACATAAGAAATACTGCAGCAAAATTCCAACAAAAATCTAACCCTAGTGAGGCTGTAAGCCTCTCTACTTATACAACTGAATCTACCAACAACTTCCTTAAAATCAGGAAGGCTTGGCTCCCAAAACTCTAGATAATCATTAGTTATCCTCCACTTGCTCGGCTTCCTCCTAGTGCATTGATTTGGGTGTTTGTACTCTAATTTGAATGAAGGGGAGTACGAAGTGGGGAGTAATAAATGAGGGGGATTCCCTCCTATATGTCCTCTACTTTGTCCACTTCGAGTTATTGCTTCCATTTATCCATTGAATCTTTGACTTTGTCTTCGAAATTCAACAATAAGTTGCATTAAACACATATTAGACCACATGGCATCATAATTAACTCAACTCACTAAGCTAAGAGAATAGTTGATTTGACTATGTTAAGAGGTAAAATGAGCCCATATAATTACCCATTTATGGGGCTCATCATCACCCATCTATTGAAGGTGTTGCTCATCCTCTGAGCAACTTGGTCCATCTCCTCATCTTTTATGGCCCTGGTGGCCTCTCTAACATCCCAAGCTCTTGATGTTGTTTCCTCTTCGTTGTCATAGAAGCCTACCTTTCTGCCTATATCTTCCCACTGCTTCTGCTCTTCTTCTTTTTTTCTTCCTTCTAGCATGCCTAACAACATTGGGGGACTCAGTTTGAGGCCAATCCAGTTGACCACAACCTTTGCATGGAGTGTTTGTACATTGGCACTCTCCTTAGTGCCTCCTTCATCCTCACGAGGGAATGATATTCCATGATCTTTAGATTGTGTGGTAAGGTGTTCCATCTCCTCATACATGCATGCACACAGTCATCCCCAAGTAGCCTTTCCATGTCCCCAAAATGTGCAATGGCTTGTGCTTGATCACTTATATATCTAGGGGCAATCTGAGAATTATTGGCAAGTAGCTAGAGTGTGCTGATGAGTGCCATGGGATTTGATGGCTTAGCTTTGATCATTAATGGCTCATTCTTCTCTCTTATCATCAACCTTTTTACTTTTGTTGCCCTTGACTCTTCATGGTTCATTCATGAGGTCATGGCCATTAATTGTAGGTCCCCTAGCCTAGCATTGGGATCCCACACATTCATGTCTATGAGAGCCATATTATGTAGGTAAAATTCTACCATCTTTGCCTTATCTTCTGCTGTGCTTTGGTCACACAGGTCCATAAACTGCCTGTAATCTTGAAAAGGCATTGTGCCTCTTTGTGCCAAAATCTTGATCCGAGATTGTAGCCATTGATCCTTGAGATATAAGCCATAGGATCTTGTTGGTGTTCTACATTACAATGCCTCCATGGATAAGTTGGCCATGCATGCTAGCTAGGTTTCTTTCTCCTTTAGCTGCCTCCTTAGAAATTCATTTTCAGTTTCTAGTTGGTTTCTTGCAATTGTTTCTCTATGCCTAACAACACTTAACTCTCTACCCAGTTCTCTAAGTTTATTTTCCATATGGCCAACATCCTCAACTCCCTTGGATTTGGCTATTTGCATCCACTGATGTGTCCTTATTCTTTCCTTTTCTAATTCAAAGAATAGTGGAATTGCAAATGTTTGTGGAATTATCCTACCTCCTTCACGAAGATGGTAATAACAGGCAAGGCTAGTTTGAGGATCAGGTTCTTGTAGCTCTATAGCTTCCTCCTTCCCCTTTGGCTATTCTTCTATTCTTTTCTCAAGTTGTTGGGTCTCCTGTAATTTTGACAGTGTCTCCTGTAGAACTGTCTGAGCCTCCTGTAGGACTGATTTTGGGTCCTATAGTTTCACTTTCTCCTTCCAGGTGAAAGATCTAGGAGTCCCTCTTTCATATGTCATAGGTGTTTTGGAAGGAGATTCTTACCCTTTGACAGAGGGTGAATCTTCAATTGTGATTGGCACTATTGAAGATGGTTGGGGTTTCCCTATTTTGATCCTTGTGCTTTTCCTGGCCTTGAAATACATGGAGGCCTTCCTTTTTCTCTTTTCTTTTGGCTTAATTGGTGTGCTTAGGGCAGTGAGGGCAGCTGCTGCCTCCCTTTCTAGAGTCTCAAGGGACCCTTCTCTTTGTTTTGCCTCTGCTACCTCTTTTTATCCTCCCTTGGTCTCTTTCTCTTTCTTTGTTTGCTCTGTTTCTTCCTGTTATGTTTCTTCACCCTTCTCCTCTTCTATCTCATTTTCTTCCTCCTCCCTTTCTTGTCTTGCTGAGTCATCAGTTGCTTCACCTTCTCCCCCTTTCTTCTCTTTCTCCTCACTGTCAGAAGGACTGATATCATAGGTGAGGGCCTTTATGTCATCTTTTGCTGTCATGTTTCAGAAGACTTCCCATGCTATAGGGAGTGTGAATGTATGGAGGGCTTCTTCCACTAAGATTTTGATTAACCCATGGTGAGCTAGCTGATCTGAATTCCCTACCTTAACCTTAATGTTGGAGTCTATGAGGGACTGTAGGAGGAAATAGAAAATGCTGAGTTTCTGGGGTGTTGGAGTGTCCATGCCATATCTTAGTTCATGAAGGATTCTAAAATGGTAACCATAGACTATGTTGTAACACTCTTCATAGGAAATGTATTTGATGACTTGGTAACTAACCTCATCCCAAAGGTATGGTATGCTAGCCCTTCTAATGCCATTTTTATCCTCTACAGGGGTTTCATTATTTTGGAAGAAGTTTTTCTTGGCAGCTTGTCCAATTGGTTTTTCATCTTTGCTCCAAGGTAATCCAAGAGGAATGGTAGTAACCCTACTGATAAATTCAGGGGTTATCTCCATGGAAACACCTCTAAAAGTGATAGTGGCATGTGTTCTTGATTGAGGGACTAAAGAAAGGGCAAATTCTTGGGCAATTTCCTCATCAAACCCTCAGAATTTCTCAAAAAAGTTCATCCAATTTTCCCTTGTGAATATGGCAACTACTTGGGGATGTTCATGGAGCCTAGTAGAATTAGTGGGCTCCTTCCTCGTGAACCATCCTTTCATTGTGTTTATACCCCTTTGGAACACCAAATATATAGATGGAGATAATATCTTTGAAGAAAACGGGAAAATAGAGGAAAACTGTGTTTTTCTAAAGAAAACAGGCATAAATTTTTATGTATTTCTCCTTCTTCTATGGACTTAATTCCTCCTTAAATTGATATAATTTCTTGCATATACTGATAATCAAGGTGGGTATGCATGGAACCTACCTCCTTAGGCCAGAAATCATGCTAAAAACCTGCGTTTTCTTCTTCAGAGCAGTTCACTGCCCCTCCTGTAGAATTACTTGTAGGTGCACATGTAGAACCTGTAAGTGCTCCTGTAGAGAACACCAAGAGCAGGAAGATGGGAGAGATCAATGGATAATGATGGTTTCTAGGCTGTGGGGGCACAAGGAGTTTGTTACAGCTTAGTTTACGAGGAGAGAATGAAGGAAAATGTGGTGAGAGTGCTTGAGGAGGAGTACTTATTACTCTTTTTGGATATTTCCGATGATGGGGTTGAGCTGGAAAAAGTGTACCTTGGCCATATTTGGACCATTGGTCCCCACTACCTTGTCATCATTTCTTCTCCCCACAATCACCTCTTATCATTGCATCAGAGTGTACACACCCTTCACTACCTATCCTTGACATCTCTCTTGAGTTGACTGTGTGCACGTGTGGGTGACATCTTTGGATGAGTGCAGTCAACTAGATGAAGGTGGCCAAGTTAACTAGCCACCTTTTCCTCGTTCATTCTCAACCATGTCATTGCTCATGCATATCTTTCAATTACACAAATGCAAATAGAGGAGCGGGTTAGTCACTTACCTATGATTCGACTGCATGTGCTGTGAGGTATTTTGGCTTTTTCTACTGATGCATGCATGTATTTCCTTTGATGCATGTTGTCTTCTTGCTGATGTGTGGTTGTTTGTCTTGTGTAGGTATCCTCTAGTTGGATTTGAGCTTCATTTGTCTCCTTCAATCCTCATGGTTGCACTTCTTTTGCTGATGTGGTTGGATTTTAACAGGATGAGCTGCTACAAGAATTCCTACAGGAGCTCCTGTAGCTGCTTCTCCCCTTGAATCTTCAGCTTCTTTCTATGTTGGGAGCTTTGAGGATGATGCCAAAGATGTAGATGGAGATGGAGAGGTAATAGGTAAGCTGCAGGTGAGATTTAAGGTGTTGCTTCCTCTCTTATTTTTGTTTTTTTTCTCTTTACTAAAAACTGTTTTTTCTGTGTTTTTTTGGGATAGGAAGAAAAAATAATGATTGTGGTGTGATACAGGTGTGGAATGGATGGCAAGGAGGATTTAAGACTATATGAGGGTTTATATGTTCTTCCTAAATCTTCTCTGCCCCTCAAACTGCTTCTTATATTCATTTCTGGCTTTCTGTAATTCCTACAGGAGCCTCCTATATAAAACACAGAGCCTCCTATAGAACACACAATTTCTGAAAAAGAAGCACAGTGGGGTGAAAGAAATGTCAGAGCT
Organism: Pinus taeda; assembly: GCA_000404065.3. Lineage (NCBI taxonomy): Eukaryota > Viridiplantae > Streptophyta > Pinopsida > Pinales > Pinaceae > Pinus > Pinus taeda. The sequence goes on from APFE031515040.1 coordinate 52,391, forward strand.
GATGGAGAAGAGTGTGGAGGAGATAATATAGGTATTGGTTTGAATGTCAGGGCTCTGTGGCATCTTCTCTTGCTCTCTGTAGTACTCCTGCAAACCTACAATGCACATTAAAATTCAATTTTATTTTTTTTGAAAACAATTAGGGCACCTCTAGGAGGTTTTCACTCTAATTGCCGACCCTGGGCACCTCCAATGGAGGTTTTCACCTAGGGATCTTATTCTCCTTTTCTTTTCTTTTTCTTTTGACATCACTAGGGCACCTCAGTAGAGGTTTTCAATCCAATGATGGGACTCAAGTGCTTCATGGAGTTTTTCACTTGAGTCGTTATTTTTTCTTTTCTCTTTTCCTTCAGTGAGTGGGTGAAGTGGAGGCTAATACATGCTCCAATATCATCATTGTCTCATTCAAATCTTCAATGGACTCTCACTTGGAGAGGGGCTTCTTGTAAACTTTCAACTTATGTCCATTGACAAGCATGGGGATGGCTTCATCATCAATGGTTTTGATCAGAAATGAACCATTTTCATTGCATTTTTCCACATTGTAGGGTCCCAGCCCTCTTGTCCTTAGCTTGCCTTTGAAATATTTATATCTTGAATCATAGAGTAGTGACCAATATCCCTCTTGAAATTGCTTCTCCTTGATATTTTTGTCATGCCATATCTTCCTCTGAAACTAAACTACCTCTGTGTGGAGAAGGGCCTGCAATATTTGTTCATACAATCCATTGAGTTGGAGTAATCTTTATTTCTATGCATGGCTGAGGTCTAGGTATAGATGAGCTGCCATTCTTAGTGTATTGAATTCAAATTCTATTGACAGCAAAGCCTTCTTCCCATAGACCAGTTCATAGGGTGTGAACCCTGTAGTGGTCTTCCATGTTGTATTGTAGGCCCAAGTGGCCTCAACTAATTTTTCCACCCAGTCTTTTCTGCTGCTGCTCACTACCTTGGTCAGGATCCCTTCCAAAGCTGTGTTAGTGACTTCCACTTGCCCATTGGGTTGTGGATGATAAGGGGTGGAAGTTCTGTGCTTGATTCTATGATGTGTGAGCAGGTCTTCAATCAAATTGGAAGTGAACTCGCTGCCTTGATCTATGACTAACTCTCTTGGATACCCAAACTTGTAGAATATGTTTTCTCTCAAAAATTCAACTACTTTTTCCTCTGTCGCTGCTTTGATTGCTTTTGTCTCTGTCGACTTTTTCAAGTAATCAGTGCACATAATGATGTATTGCTTTTGTTTTGAAGGAGGGCTGATAGGACCCACAAATTCCATGTCCCACTTCTCAAATGGCTCAAAGGTCACTTGAGGTTGCATGGGCATTTCATCCTTTGGAGTACATTTCCCCATCCTTTGACATCGATCACACTAGATGGTATATCTCCTCACATCCTAATGAAGAGTGGGCCAATAGTAGCCTGCTTGTAGTATCTTGAAGGCAATTCTTTTTGTTGCAGAATGACCTCGATAAGGCCCATCATGACACGTTAGGAGGATGTCAAAAACTTCCTCCTCCCTGACACATCTTCTCAAGATCTGATCTGGGCCAAGTTTGAAGAGATTGCCCCCAATCCAGGTGAAAGGGGTGCTTTTCCTTACTATCTTGGTATTCTCTTTTGAGGATAAACATGGTGGGAACTGTGCTAAAACCAAGTAGTTTGCTATATCAGCAAACCATGAAGAGAGTACTGAGATAGAAAATAGGTGTTCATCTGGAATTTGATCATCCACCATTCCTTCTTCACTTGCAAGCAAATTTACTCTAGAAAAAAAGTCAGCAACAACATTTTCTTTACCAGGCTTATCAACAATGGTCAAATCAAACCGCTGCAGTAAAAGCAACCATCTAATAATGCGAGCATTCACATCCGGTTTGTTCATTAAATATCTAATTGTAGCATGATCAGTGTGGACAAAGGTTTGATAGCCTGCGATGTAATGTCTGAATTTGTTTAAGGAATGTATGACAGCTAGGAGTTCCTTCTCGGTCACCGTATAGTTTATCTCTGCCTTTGACAAGTTTTTGCTTATAAAGTATATGGCATAAGGTAAATTTTCATCAATTTGTCCCAAGGCTACTCCTATTGCTTTGTTTGAGGCATCTGTGTGAATGTGGAAAGGTAGGGCCCAGTTTGGGCCGCTCAGAATTGGGGCGGTCACGAGCTTTCTCTTCAAGGTATCTAGGGCTTCATGACAGTTTTCCGACCATATAAACTTGACATCTTTACCTAAAAGGCCAAACAAAGGAGAGTAGCTTGTTGAAATCTTTAATGAAACTCCAGTAATACCCTGCTAAACCTAGGAAACTTCTGACACCTCTCACCTTTTGAGGAGGTGGGACCCTTTGGATGATGGCAATTTTTTTGGGGTCCACCTGCAGTCCTTGTTGAGATATTGCATGACCTAGCATGGTCCCTTTAGTCATAAAAATTTCACATTTTTCCAAACTGAGGGACAGGTTCATCTCAATACACTTGTTTAGAACTTTTCCTAGGTTAGATAAAGCTTCCTAAAAGTCAGAGCCATAAGGAGTAAAGTCATCCATGTATATCTCTACTGCATCATGAACTAATTCAGAGAATATACTCAATACCGCTCTTTGGAAAGTGGCTAGAGCATTACACAAACCAAAAGGAAGGACCCAATATGCAAAGGTACCCCAAGTACAAGTGAAAGTGGTCTTATCTTGGTCTTCCAGGCTGATTTGAATCTGATTGTACCCACTAAACCCATCTAGGAAAGAGAGAAAATTTTTCCCTGCCAAGCCATCTAATACTTGATCTATGAAAGGTAAAGGAAAATGGTCCTTTTTAGTGGCTTTGTTCAATTCCCAATAGTCGACACAGATTCTCCACTTGCCATTTTTCTTTGATACTACCACTAAAGGAGAGACCCATTCATTGTCAGAGATGGGATAGATGAATCCTGCATCAAGCAATTTCTACAGTTCTTCCTTAACAATATATTTAAGTGCTGGATTCATCCTCCTTTGAGGCTACCTGACTGGTTTGCAATCCTCCTTGATGTATATATGATGAGTACATACTGAAGGGTACACTCCCTTCATCTCCTTATAACTCCAGGCAAAGGCATCTAAATGTTTTCTCAGTAAGCTACACAACTCCTTCTCCTGAGAAGTGGATAGGGATGGATTGATTTTCAAGGTTCTTTCTGGGCCGAAATCTATATTCTTAACATGAAGAGAGGTCAGGTCGGCCACATAGAGATTAGTTGAGGGGTTGTTTTGGGTTTCTCTCACTATGTCCTCTAAGGGTAATACACTAGGAGGTGGATTATGAATCAAATTTTCAATTATATCATCCTCATCTTGCGGCTTTCCCCCCATGACGGTTTCTAATGCAAAAAGTGGTGTAGAATAGACTTCATCCTCATCCTCCTCCTCCAACTAGAGAGGTAGGTCATGTTTTAGCAGGAGGGTATAGGATTAACTACTTGGACATATGCCCATTCTTTATGGTCATGTTCCCAGCTCAAAAGCTGATGTAGGCATCGACGGTAGCTAACCAGGGTCTTCCCAAGATGAGAGGATACCTAGTGAGCTTTGCCTTCGGCTGGAGAACTAAGAAATTAGTAGGGTACTCCTAAGAATCAATGAAGACCATCACATCTTCCACAATCCCTTCAGGGGTCACGTTGGAGTAGTCTGCTAGCTATAGTACTGTCATGGTATTCCTTAAGGAGCTATGGAGGTTAAGTTTGAGCATTGTGTCCTTTGTCATCACATTAATGGAAGCTCCTAGATCAATCAAGGTATGTGGGATCATGGTGCCATTGATGTGGAAATCAACTACTGGGCTTCTAGGGTCCAGATATTTTGGATAGATTACTTGCCCCAACATCAGGTCGGACAGTTGCCTTATGACATTGATGGTTGGGGCATCTCTCTTATGCCTTCTTGAATGCCTAAAGCACTTCTCTTTGATCAACCTATTGTAGATAGGCACATCTTTTATGGCTTGGAGAGGTGGTATCTTCACACATAACTGTTTCAATTCTCCCAGGAGTTCAGTTTCTTCTGGGGTACGCTAGACTATTGCGGATAGTATCTCAGGAAAGGGTGGATTTGCTTTAGGTTCACTTTCCTCTTTATCTTCCTCAACCTCCCTAGGTGGAGGCTGGCTATTTGGGAGAACCTTCCCAGATCGTAGGTTAATCTCTTGAATCTCCACAACATAAGTTGGGCATGAGGGTTCCCCACTATACACTTGCTGAGCCTATCTGTTGTTTGGGTTCGGGTTCGGCTCGGCAGGCATTTGGGTTGCCTTGGTGGAGCAGAAGGTAATGGTTGTGGTTGAGCAGGTGGTGGAGGAAAAAGAGCGGGAGGAGAGTTGTACTGGGTCCTCCACCCTTGATGAGATGCATTCCACTAAGGTTATAGCTAAGCATAGGATTGAAATGAATGAGTGGCTGGTTGGGCATGATATTGAGATGGGAAGGACCAAGGAGGAGGTGTGGACCAAGAAGGATGAGCAGGGGGGGGCCAAGAAGGTATGGAAGTGACTTGGCCAAGATTGTAGTATGCCTGAGATGTCCCTTGCATCCCCTGCTGGTATGGTCTAGGTCCATGCAGTCTCATTTGGTTCATGAAATAAAGTGGTTTAGTGGCCCCTTCAGCCCCTTGGTATACCGCTTTAAGTCTGGGCAAGGAACGACACTTATCTGTAGAATGATCTTCTACACAGATTGAACAAACCTCTATAGAGTTCAATGGACATTCATTCTTGGGATGCCTCCTAGTGCATCTAGGACAAAAAATGGCCAAAGCCCTATTTGCTTCCTCTTGTTTTCTTTTGATATGTAAGGTATCCATTTGCATTGCAAGAGTTTGAAACATCTCACTCTTGAAGTCTTCCAGCTATGTTTCCAATTTCTCCTTTAATGGATGAATTGGAAGAAGAGGTATTGGCTATGGGTTGACTCCCCCTACCTTTCTTTCTGGCTACTCTAGAATGGTTTCTAAAAACAATCTTTATGTCCTCATAAGATAGTTGGTAGATGTCTCCCCCGACCAGCAGATGGAGGGTGTCTAGAAGGTCTTCTAGAATTCCCCTGAACAAGACCAACTTTAGAGATTCAGGGTCAATTGTACACCTGGCCCTTCTGTAGCTAAGCTAGAACCTTTCTTCATAATATTTCAAGGATTCATTGCTTCCCATGGTCATTCGAAAGATTTCTTCTTTGGTATATTTTGAGCTACAGTAGTCTCGATACTTGTCATTAAAGGCCTGCTACATCTGAGCCCAAGTTGTCGTGATATTTCCAGGTAACCCCATGAACCAGCACAATACTGCATCCTTGAGAGTAGAAGGGAATAGTTTCAACTTTTGGTCATCTTCTCCATAGTCGTAGGTTCGACAGATAACAACAAACTCAAACAAGAAGGTGTCATGATCTTCTGTAGTCATACCATGGAAATGAGGTAGGGCGAAAGGGCTTATATTCTTCATTTTGGTGTCACCATTGATCTCCCGAATGGGAAAGGTACCCTCTATTATTTCTCCATTCGCCCTAGCATTTATGTGTTTAGCCATTGGATTCAAAGGAATGTTATCTTCTTCTTCTGCCCCTATAGGTTCTTCAAATATGTTGGGTTGTTCACTTAAGGGTTCTTCTTGATCGCAACCACCAAAGAAGAGAGAAGGTTGGTTGTGTGAAGCAGTGGAGGTGTTGGGCAAAATTTTTTCTGAATTATCTCTATTCCTACGAGGCATGAAAAGAAATGTTGGATTTCAAGCCTCTGTGGAAGTTTTTTGTAGCTTCATGTTCCGGATTGTCCACAGTTTCAACTTCATTCTGCCGACTTTCAAAACCCAAAGGGGGTCCATAGGACAAACAGAAAAATAGGATAAAGAAGATTATTGAACAAAGAGCTGGCGCCGTGAATAAATAACTAAAGAACCTAATATAAGGGCCGACACTGAATTATTCTTTAATTTTCTTAATTTTTTTTTATAAATACTTATTTATATTATATTTATCAGTATTATTTAATTATTAAATCAATCCTTAATAGATTAATTTAATGATCTATACTTAGTTTATTTAATTGAAATTAATCCTAGATTTTTATTTAATAATAAAATCTTAAATATTTATTTTTATTATTATGCTTAAATTTATATAATTAAATTAGATTCAAATATTTATTTTTATTTTTATTATTGTAACATTAACTATTAATTATTAATAGATTAATTAATAAATCAATTAATTAATTCGTCAATTAATCAGTTAATTAATTAATTAATATCAGATTTTTATTAACATTAATTAATTAATCCATTACTTTAATTAGAATTTTAACCCTAGATTTTAACAAATTAAAATTAATTATTCATTTTGCTATATTCATTTTATTAATTAGTTAAATTAAATCAAAATTGAAAACCTAATTGATATATATAAAAACCCTAAATCATTTATTATGCTTTAATTTATTATGATGATTAAACATATTTTATTCTTATTTTTATTTTTATTTTTATTAATATTTTATTTTTATTTTATTTTAAGCCATTAATTTAATTTAATTTAATTAATATAATTAATTTTTATTTTTTTTTATTTATTATTAATTCTATTTAATTTAATAAATTAAATAAGAATTAATTTTAATTTTAATTATATTTAATTTAATTTAATTTAATTTAATTAATATAATAATTAAATTAAATTAATTAAATTGCATTGATTAATTGACTAATTAATTAATAAACCAAAACCTTCCGACTGGAATGTCCTTTCGATCTTCATGCCTTCCAGGGTCTCGAGGGGTTCATCTGTCTAATCAGGGGGAACCAGTTTCCACTGATTTCGCTACCATTGTCCCTGTTGAGGTTTTGCGGAAATTTCATAATTTCGATGGCTTCTCTGATTTTTCTTTTGTGGTGATTGTCCTCCCTTGCAATTACCCTGGCGTCTTCCAAACACATATGATGTTTGGTCTTGGATGAGTGCTCTGCAAGGGCTGATGTACGGGATCTTTCATTCTTTATGTTAGCTGCATGTTCTTTAAGCCTGGTTTTCAGAGATCGACCTGTTTCCCCAATATTTTTTGGTGGTTTTTGTTTCTTTTTTCTCCACACTGATAGTATGTGAAAAACTGAAATTGATTGAACAAAACAAATTGCAACTAACTGAAATGAAATTGCTAAAATGAAATCTATAGAATTGAAAAGGAAAGCAAGGAAATGCATAATTTGAAGGAAAAGAAATGACTAGTCTACTCTTGCCGAAATGAAATTTGTAGAATTGAAAAGGAAAGCAAGGAAATGCAGAACTGAAAGAAATGACTAGTCTACTTTTGCTGAAATAAAATATTAGCAGAATATTGCGATAGAAAATAGAAGAAAGCAGTAATTACAGAATGCTCTGACGCATCCCTGGAAATGACGCCAAAAAGTGGTGAGCACCAATATTGCAGCAATAATGCTACAACTTCTGGGCTGCCTACTTTACTCTTATCAACCCGATAGTTCGTAACAAACTTGGAAGCGACAGTGCTATATGCACAAGTACTAGTTCTTACTGTAGGTTGTCACTTGGTCAGCTGGCACAAGATCACTAGGAGCTCCAGCCAACTTCTATGGATTCCAGAAGAAGCTCTATATGTGATGAAAGAAAATATTACTTTATAGAGACTACTCTAATTACAGAAAGGAGAAAGACTGAAATGCAAAGCAAACCTAGTAAACCCTAATTAACCAACTAATCCTACTTTTGCAAAAATCACTATGAAAACCATGAAATGAATGCCATTACCTACTCAAGGAAGTAAACAACATCTACTCAAGCTATTTCTGGAAGTAAATGAGAAAAAAAACATCTTTTTGGATTTCTATGTATTTTTATGTGAATTTTACATGCATGTATTTTATTGTTGTGAAGGTGGAAGTGAATAAGTGGGGTTGAAGGGTGACTTTGGGACATTAGAGGATGTACGATGGTGTGGATGGGTCCTAGGAGGTCTCAAGTGGCCTTTTGGAGGCTTTTCCCACACTCGGCCTTCAAAAGAAAGCCTACAGGAAAATCTAAAGGAGGACACAGGGGATCTATAGGAGGTCTACAAGAGGAGGCCGAGAGCAGTTTCCATGGTTTTGAGGGTATGAGAGTGGGTGGAAAAGGTGGATGAAGGTTGGAATGAGGTGTTAAGGTGCCTAGGGTCTATCAAGAATCACTAGGAGAGAGAAATATGATTGGGTTTGCTCAAGGAGAGAGGAAGAAGTTCTATGGAAAAATGCAGAAAACTTAAGGCAGATTTGAGGTGAGCTTTGGGCAACCTGTAGGGCATGGATTAGAGAGAGGATGTGATGGATAATAGGCTGTTATGTTGTTAGAAGAGATTTGCTACAAAAGAACTAACAATCAACCAATAAGATCAAACAAGCAATGAAACGAGTGCATCTAGAAAAACAGAATTTTGCATCAAGCTAGTCTAAACTATGGTCTATGAAAGCAAATGCTGAGAAATGCTACAAGAAAAAAAGCGTGGAAGAAGACTTATTGCAAATAAAGAAGTGAACTTGGTGGAAAAGATCTAAAGCAAAGCATTAACCTTCTAACAAACTGCAAACACTAGAAGTCCTATGAATGAGGGAAATCTATGTTTTTGGGGCAGCAAGAGGGTCTTTACCTCAATTCATGGTCCCAAAGGGAGGAAGAGAGGCCAAGGAACTATTGCTAGCCTTTTGAATCTTCTTTTTATCACCGCTTAGCTTTTTATAGAAAGCACAAATGGAAGAAAACTATTGAACCATCAAAAGCAACCTATTCTTGAACATAAAAGAAATTCATCTAACAGCAACCTAATCTACAAATTGAAATAAAACATAAAAATACAAGTAAAGAGGAGCTTGGATGCTTGGATTGGGCCCTAATCCAAGAGCTTCAGGCCTCTGAGGTAACTCAGTGCTAGCCCAAAAAGTATTCCATCTTTATTATCAAAATAATAACAAGATTACATGAACTATCAAAATAATAAGCTCGAAGTTGAGCAAAGTTTACATAAGAAATACTGCAACAAAAATCCAACCCTAGTGAGGTCCTAAGCTTCTCTACTTATACAACTGAAGCTACCAACAACTTCCTTAAAATTAGGGAGGCTTTGTTATGCCACTTAACCTGCAAAGCAATACCGAACCGAGAATATGCGAGAAAAATACCGAGAACGAAGAAAATATACCCAGAACAGAGAATAGCAAAGATTTTATTACTCAGAGAGAAATGTTCACGGGCCTCTTCGAGGGGGAAACCTCCAATAAAGCAGAGCTCGATTACAAAACAAGACACGATGCTCCTCGCAGGGAGTCTCTATCCTTTATATATGACTCCTACATGCAATACCACGGGCCAATACCGTGGTTTTATTATACATTATCTAAACTACCGCCCATTTACAACTAATTGTGGTCCCATTTGCAACTAAATGGGTTAACCACTTACAAATATTAATATGGGCTTTATTGACTCTTGACTATGACGTGATCCCATGACATGAATAAGGGGGTTAGGGTGGGACCCTAACATGCCCTCCCCCTTTAAACTAGCCTTGTCCTCAAGGCTGAAGCTGCGGAAACTGCTGAAGAATCGTGGCTGGTTCCCAAGTTGCATCTTCCGGAGAGGTGTATTTCCATTTGACGAGGACCTCTTTAATCATGCGGCCGCGCAGGTGCTTGTCTCGTGTGTCTAGAACCTGTTCCGGTTGAAGCCAGATTGACCCTTCCTTGTCCAATTCCGGTAGACTTGTCTGAACTCGGCAATTGTTCCCAATCACTTTCTTGAGCCACGATACATGGAAAACTGGGTGGATTTTTGTTGTAGGTGGAAAAGCCAACTTGTAAGCCACTTCTCCAATGCGCTGAAGTACTTGGTATGGTCCATAGAATTTTGGAGAGAGCTTTTGACAACCCTTGTCTTTGAGTGATGTTTGCTTATAGGGTTGCAGCCTTAAAAGGACCTGATCCCCTTCTTGAAATTGGCACTTTGAGCGATGTTGGTCAGCCTATTGCTTCATACGGTTCTGAGCTTGATGAAGATTCTCGCGCAGGTGGGCGAGCATGGTCGCGCGGTGTTGTAGGAGTTGATCCACGGCTTGTACTTTGGAACACCCCGTGAGATAAGAAGTAGGGGAAGGCGGAAGTTGACCATAGACTGCTTCATAGGGAGTCATTTTGGTGGTGGCATGATAGTTGGTGTTATACCACCATTCCGCCAGAGGTAACCACTGTACCCAAAGGTGTTGCTTTCCTGAAGTGAAACACCTAAGGTAGGTTTCTAGACATTTGTTGACGGCTTCGGTTTGACCATCTGTTTGCGGATGATATGAAGTACTGAGTTTGAGTTGAGTGCCTTGTATTCTGAAGAGCTCTTGCCAAAAATTACTGGTGAAGATTGGGTCGCGGTCGGACACAATAGAAGTGGGCATGCCATGCAATTTGAAGATCTGATCCATGAAAGTTTGGGCAACCAAAGTTGGTGTAAATGGTTGGGTAGGGCGCAGAAATGAGCATACTTCGACAGTCGGTCCACAACCACCATGATGACTGACTTGTTCCCAGACTTTGGAAGACCTGTAATGAAATCCATGGAGACCTCCGTCCAAATTGAGAAATGGGCAATGGTTGTAATGTGCCTGGTGTGTTGACTGTTTCCCCTTTGTGGCGTTGACAGACGTCACATTCTGCTACGAAAGTAAGGATGTCCTGTTTCATACCGGTCCAAAAGAATGACCTTCTGGTGCGCGCATATGTCTTCTGAAAGCCCGAATGTCCTGCAATGGGCGATGAGTGCACTTCTGCCAAAATGCTACTTTTGAGGGTGGATGTTGGTGAGATTACGACTCTGTCCTTGTAGCGAAGAATATCATTCTGCCACGAGTAGCCCTTGCTGGAATTAGGATCCACCTGCAATTGAGAAATAAGTTGGGAGAGCCCTGGATGTGAAGACCATTCCATGTGAGCTACTTCAATCCAGTCTGGAATTGGGAGGGAAATTGCGAGCAGTGTACTTTCCTCCTCAAATTGGCGCGATAATGCATCTGCTACCCGGTTGTCTTTCCCTTTCCTGTAAATGATCTCATAATCATATCCCAGCATTTTGGCAAGCCACTTGTTTTGTTGTGGGGAAGATAGGCGTTGCTCCAGAAAATATTTAAGACTGTGATGATCTGTGCGGATTTGGAAACGTCGTCCCAAC